>JAZGTJ010016087.1:0-12928 GCA_036877575.1 Botia almorhae | reverse complement strand
TTTAGCTCTTTTCCTATGTAGTACCCATAGCTGCCAGTTAGAGTTGATGAAAGCAACAAGACCTGGTGAGGAGATTCTTGAGCTAGAAAACATAAACTAGACCAAGAACAGGACACGAGAACAGAAAAGACAACAACTACCCTCAATATATTAACTTACTTAATAACTTGTCAATGAAAAGTGATGACTACTTAAGTATAAACGGACTAACAAGCTAATAAGACAGTTAGCATAAACCACTACCATACGATTAATCTAGACGCTAATAACAGGACAAGAAAACACAAATATGGGAAAACATGGAGGAAATGTCGAGAGGAGAAACAATGAACACATTTCAAAATAAAAGTCATGTATCAAAAATAAGACATAAATAGTATAGAACTTATAGCACACAGCATAGGCACATAGGCAGGTCAAGTCAACTACCCGTTTGTCTTTTACTGTGTGTATGTGCCCGTATGTGCATAGCCGTGTGTAATAGACTGGTAGGTGCTGTCAGTCACGGAGGTTTAAAATGGGGCCGTTATCAGCACGTGAACATGCAGAGGCTGTCGCCAATCTCAACCACAGACTCAAATCTCCAGAGACTCCGGAAGCAGCTTCAATAACCCAACTTGAATGTTCCAGAATGTTCTCAATGATATCTTCTGAAGGTCTGCTCCATTTTGTCCCAAGGGGTGGAGCGAAGTATGGATGGGGAAAATTCGCCCACCGAAAAGTGAAAAATCAGTCGTTTTCATTCACCCTCATGTCATTCCAAGTCTGCTGTTATTTTTCCATGAAGATGAATACAAATGAGAGAATAAACTATTACTGGAAGAACTTCAAAGAACACATGAACATACAGAGAACCAGACGGCGCAGGTGAGAAAGACAAAATAACATCTCGGCGCTTGCATTAAAAGCCGCTCTGAAAGATCAACCACACGTCATCAGATGTTCCCTTGAGGAAACACTACAAGAACCAGAACCATCAAACTGATATTCTTGTTGCGATGAAAAGCCAGGCTGTTATTGGTCATTGGCGTTCCATTAATGGAATGGAAGTCAATAGCTTCCAGCAAGGATTTCATGCAGCCAACAGAGAGACTGTGAAATCAAGCTAATCCTCATGTAGCCGCTGCAGGGTTGCTAAAAACGGACGCGAGATTTCAAAGCGAGATTACGGTCGATGCATGAGGGGAGCAATGATAAAAGATACGTTACAGAAAAGTTTAACAAATACATGACAGATAAAATAGCTATAAAAATATAAATAATAAAGTATGAGGTCAAAAGACACAACGATACAATAAAGTTAATATACATAAGCTATACATGGATAATAAAAGCCAGTAAATAAGATAATGAGCTACGCCAGATAAAACATTATATATTTAAAAAAATAACATGACCTTTTCCAGACTCCAACAGGCTGTGTTCAATGTGATGCATTTTGCACTACTTTAATTTACACGCAACATTTTTGTGTCAACATGGAATGGCACGGAACGTTGGTGAGATGGAATCTTTGCAATAGCGACATTTGAAATTGTCACTAAGGAAACCAGAAACAGGACCGCCACCTACAAAATGACAAGCAAGCTGAGCCAGCCCTGTTGTCTTTTATTGTGAGACCTGCAGAACCACCTGAGAGGCTGTCGTGAGTGACAGTCAGAAATCGATCGCGCAAACGCACAGGAGAGATTTAAAGAAAAAAGGAAACAGGTAAAAAAATCATAGACTGAGGAGAAGAAACCCATTTGTTCGCTATCTGTACTTGTAAACTTAGGAAAATATAATGTAATACACCAACCCAGATGTTGTTTCTGATTGTTATGCAGAACTTCTGTAACTTTTTGAACGTTTAAGAACTAAGTATGTTTATGCTGTAATTTGAAGAGACTTTAATTGCACAAGAATAACAGGGTGGAATCAAACAGATACATATAACAGAGCTAAAGTTAGTTATTCCGTTGCTCTGTGAGAGATACTTTCCTCGTGGGTTTCACGAACTCTTGTAGTACCACACAAAGAGCTTCTCTCGCTACCAAAAAGTTGTCTTTGTTGTGTTAATCATCTCTAGGAATCGAGAACAACCACACACACACACACACACACACACACACTTTCTCAGCCATATTATAAGCAAACAGAGCAGAAATTAGCCTCTGTATAACAGCTGAATAATGACACGAGGAAGCAAACATCTTCTGTGCGGTGAGGCACTCTGCCAGACGTCCTTTCAAAAATACAATGACCATTTACCTCATGGACAGCTTTTCACTGAATTTTTATTCAGGGGCAATTTCGGGGAAATTAAATTTGTTTTCTTCTCTCTTCGCTAAATTGCGGCCAGCATTAGCGGCCGAAATTAAATGCTCACCCCAATTTGCGTTTCTGTATTACAATGGACCGTTTTTGTCACGAGTTCACGTGAACTTGTTGAGATGACAGAGCTTGTTTCCTTCCTATCGTTCTATATGGGTTATTTAACAAATAGGAGTCAGTATCATTTCTGCTTTTAGGCCATTGGTGACAAGATCTAGTGTTTGTAGTTTTCTGTGTAGTTTTACATATAATAGAAAACAACAGCTGCATAGACTCTAAAAAAGCCAGTGGGTCTTTAAACACAATAACAGGCCATCTAGATAGTTCTCTCTCTTCAGAGGATTTTAGGTTATAGGAACGTTTCCCTAACATTTTCATTCAGTAACAGATGTTAAAATCGTTATTTTGTTCTATGTTCTTATTTGTATATGTTCTAGGAATGTCACCCTTTTAACATTGTATTAACGTTATTGCTTGGTTATAAGAACATTATTCAAACGTTTTAAAATCTGGAATGTTTTTAAAACGTTCCACTGACAACGTTTTTGATATACATTATGTACAATGTTTAAAAATGTCCTACTAACGTTACTGCAACGCTACTGAGTTATATCATCAATAAGAAACATAATTATTGTAAATACCGTGAAAGTGTTTGTTAGAAGCGTTTATTGTTCATTATCATTTACTCACCCTCACGTTTTCTGAACCTGAGTTTATCTCTTCTATACAAAGATGTCGGATGGGGACCAGAACTTGTCCAGCTCTTAATCAAATAAGAGAAACACAATTAAAATAATCACGACTCTTCAGTTTTAACTTCTTTTAGCTGTGGTCACCATTGTCATCATGGGTAAAAGAGCATCTTTGACGTGTTAATAACGTATTTGCGCTTCATGTAAGAAATACAATCAAGGATCAACACAAGAGTGACTCATTTGTATGTGAACAACTCCATTAAAAGGGCAAAAAATATCAACAAGTCAAATGTATCTCAAAAGACTGCACGTATCATTTTTGTAATGTATTTTTCCTGTTTATTTGAATAACTGCGTGTTAATTGAATATCTCGCTCTTGTTAAGAGTGTGTAGAAAACACCCGTCGCACCTTCAGCCGGACGCTGTGAAAGATTCCACGTGTAGCACGTGTGAGGTCAAACCAGCCAATCACAACGCGTCTTAGCCCTAAATAAACCCCATTTAGTGGCCAAGACTATTTTGTATTATGGGCTGATTCGCATATTGCAGCATTATCACTGTACATAATACAGTATTGTCTGCGTAAGTGGCGTAAGAATGAGGCAATATTAGCGCAATTTACACCTGCAAGGATAATGTATGCCGCATAAAGCCTTCACTGGCAGCAGTTCAACAGTAACTGAAGTAAAATCTAACAATTTAAGTTGCGAGAACGTTTCCATTAAGTAAAAAAAACATTAAAGATGTTATTTTGACCGTTTTTTAGACGTTGTATTAATGTCCTTGGCCTGGTTATAAGAACGTTATTCAATATTTCTGTAACGTTTTTAAACGTTTCGCTAACAACTTAACTAATAACTAATAATTATCAATTCTAGTGCGTTCACTACGTACATTGAATTCACATGTCTGTTTGTGTCTGGGAATTATAATATCAGTATCAATAATTATAATGTCAGTGCTCTTGAAAAACGTGAAATAAGGGAGATTTTAGACCCCGTACCTGTTTGATTTTGGAGGCAGCGCGTTTAAAGGGATGCCAGAAAACATGTCACTGTTTCTCTCTGTTGCTCTAATAAAAGCTTCGCCTGTTGTTTCCCGGCTGCAGGTAGTTAATTCGCGCGTGTCCGCGTCTCCATGGCAACCGCGAGGCATCCCATTAATCCCTGATTAATCCCGAGCGCAAACGATAATGTGCGCGCTCCCGTTTCTCACCGACACACGGGGAAAGACGATCTGAGCGCGTTCAAGATGTAAATGTGGAGGGTCCGAATAACACATTTTGCTGTTTTATATTTTTTACAATCTGAAGAGAATGGCGCTTCATTAACACTGCGTGTAATGGTTTAATTATTAAATCGGCGATAATTTCAGTCAGATTTGTAGTTTGCTTAAGTAATATACGTTTGTTATTGTTATTAGTTGTACTTCTGGTTGCCTTAGAACCCCAGTAACTTCAGCTTGCAACTCATTTCTCTAACTTCATTAACTTCATTTCAAGTCACAATAAGACATTTCAATGAACAGAAATGTCTTATTCTGAAAGATTGCCGGATTAGGATTTACAGTTTTAAGAAAATGTATTTAAATAAAATAGGTCTTAAACTTTTTTACCATAAGTGGCGCTGGCCTGCTTACAAGTCAAATCCAGGGTGTTGCCAGGGCGTTGCTATGTGGTTGCTAAGGTGTTCCCAGCTGTCTTCATCATAACCTCATGCAGCTGTTAGGAAGCGGCTAGCCCAAAATATCCTTAGCAAGCTCCACTGATAATTATGACTATATGCTACTACTTAAGCAGGTTGTACACACAGAAATGACTTACTTATTCATCAGAGCTAAATTTGCATGAAATAAATCATGCCCAGCTTGATGACATAAAAAATACACATAGCAAACTCCAGAGAGCTCATGTAAAAGCAAAATGTACTCGGAAATCAACACTTCCCTGAACATCGACACAACAGAGAGCAAGACACCCTTTTGTTCATTCACTATAGATGTTTTCAGTCTAAGAAATGGCCCCAAAGTCCCAATTTTAAGCATCAAAAGCTGCACCAAATGTGTTTTTGTCATCATCGGGGGCAGATGTTTCTGGGGTTTCCATGGGAACACGTGTCGCTCTGGTTTAGACTGGCCGGATGGTGCCTCTAGGTGCAATAAACCTGAACTGAGGGAACTGTAATCACTGAAGTGAGCTTCATTGCTCGGGCTGGATGGTGGAACAAGAGAAGACCTTCTGAGACGATACAGGTGGACTTAAAGTTCACGAAGTGGCGATCCAGGAGAATCCACAATGTTCAATCTAAACACAACACCAGAGCAATATGCCAGAGATAGACTCTGTTACAAAATACAAACACAATACAATAGGTAAAACCTCGGTTATACCATGTTAATATATGATAGATGAAGTCAATGTATTGTCGTCAATTTGAATATATATGTCAATAGCCAATAAAAATGGTTTACAATACATCGTGTAGCATGGAACAGGGTTTGTCAAAGACTCTTAAACAGTTCCTTTCATTCCAGCATATGAATAGACAGACAGCAGCCCCCCTCCACTTGCTCCCCATCTCCGTGGTTGCCATAGCAACCCCCCATCCAATAATAGCCCTTACCTTTTGCTCCCTGTAACCAAAGGAAAGCACATGCATATTTGGGCTCTCTGATGGGCTGCCTCATACAGACGGTGATTATGTTGGGTCTCTCCTTTCCAAAGTGGTCTTTCGTATCCGAGGATATTAACTGTATTAAAAGTGCCTGAAACATCACTGTAAATACAAAATTTTAGTTTTAGATATCTTACTCCACCTCCAAACCATTAACAATGCTTTGAGTTCTTTCTGAGCTAACTTACAGGTTACATTAGGTAAGGAATTGTTCACCTTAAAACAACAGGTAAAAATCGTCATTGTTTACTCACCCTTGTGTCATTCCAAACCCAGACTTTCTCCTGCTTATAAAAGACTAATCTGTTGTCAGGGGGTTGCTATGCAGTTGTTTACGTGTTTGTTGTTGATTTTCCGGGCGGTTGCTTGAGGCGTCACAAGAGCCCAACCCTCTAATGCTATTTTGGAGATTTTTCACGTGTTTTAAAATCCAGCAGTCAAATCTTAAGTACAAGTTCTACACAAAAGCAGCTCTTTGGAAATACAACTTGACTTAACAAATCACCATGTTGGTAAGTTCTGAAGGGCTTTTAATTGGAACAGATCTTGAGGAAGTAGGTGTTGTTGGCCATTGTACAATTTGCCCTTTCTGGTGACAAATGAAACAGCAATTTTTTAGACATTGTATCAAAATTAACAGCCTGGACGTTAGGCTACCAATGAATTTACATATATACCCATTAGAGTTTATTTCAAACAAAACTGGAGGTTGAAAGGAAAGTTGAATCTCGACACACTTGTATTGTAAGTTAGGCTTGCTAGCCCAAGGATATTGGCATGACTAATTCTACATGATCTGTGCTACAGACATGAATGACACCTTAAATTGTCACAGTCACAGGGTGGAAGGTTTCGACCTGGGTCAGCAAGTAACCGCTTAGCAACCACTCAGAATAGCTTGGCAGTCACACAGCAACGCCCTGGTGACCATCCGCAACACTTTAGCATTGTGACAGCAATGGCCTTGGGAAGCTCAACGGTTCAACCCTGTTATGGAGAAAAATCATAGCCATCAGTTTTTACAGAATCAATATTAATTTGTATTAGATAGTTTTGGCTGTTATTAGCCATTTTCACACTGTCCTTTAACCCGGCAACATTCAACCCCGAAACAACTTAAATGTCACAGGGTGGCATACAACGTGCTTTTAGAGAGAAATGTTACACTGTCGTTTTTTCTTTATAGTTTTGGAGCAAAAAGGTCCAACAGAGACAAACTGATTAAAGGGTATGAGCTATGCAGTTTTGTTACATTTTTGACTTTCTCGGTTCTCTGTTCTGCTGTCTCGCTCCTTTTTTCTCTCCTAATGAGGTGGTGGCCGGCAGCAGTGACAGATGACCTGTCGCTGTTATCCGTTTATCAGAAAGAGATGCCTGATCTTTCCAGACCTGCTTGCACCTTCTATCTGCAGGCGGATCTTGAAAACTTTCGTACGGATTGTGACCGTAAACGTGTGTCGCACTAAACTTTGACCTTTCATTTAAAGAAATCTGTTAGAAAATCATAATGTTGAAACATTACAATTAAGATGTTCTTTAAGAATTTGAATTATACGATTGTATTATTGCTACAATTATAGAATTGGTGCAAATGCATCATTTGGAGACCTAATGGGTTTTAACTTTGACATGTATCAAACAGAATACAACAGCAGAATGGCCTCAAAATTGTTATTTTTATTTATTTTTTAAGTTGCAAAATTGCCCCAGACTAAACCCCTATCCCCACCCCCAATTGTCTATCTAATATACAAATACACCAGTTGAACAATCATTTGAACAGCCATGCAGAGGCACAGGATAAACAAAGTACACCGAAATATCCATCAAGCAGCTCACACCAAATTATTAGAGGCTGGTTAGCAGAGTGAAAATATTATCCATGCACACAAGTCACAAACACCAGAGTTCACAGGATACAGCATGTATCGAATCACTACATCAAGTACACAGGACTGGCATTTTCATCGTTTTGCAAAACACGCCTGTAAAAACAGGAAGACTCTAGCATTCCATTGGTTTTGGAAATGAAATACTTAATAAATATGACTTTTTGCACTTAATACTTTACTGCACAATCCTCATCTCTGGTATCGCTCGTGTAACTCGCCAGCTATTTGATGGATGTAACGAGGAGATTATTAATGTATTTGAATCATTTTAATGAGCTTCTTCATCTCAAAGCTTTTTCTGCATCTATAAAGGAGTTAACGTTTGCTATATCTGTATATTTTTGTTTAATATAAATCATAATATTGTGTCTTATAAAAGTAAATTGCTTAACTGGTGAGTTTAACGAATTATTACAACACAAGTGTGAATTGGTTTTTGGGAACCGTCTGCCTCTGGGTAAGCAGTGTGCATGAAAAGAACAGTTTTTCATACAGATCCATAAAACCAGAACATTCATTGAAAAGGATAATATCCATCAAATACATACAATTAACTGTTAGCATCGTTGATCAGTCGAACAACAGCCCAATCTGGGCAACCGGATTAGTAAGGCTTTTGGCTATTACCAAATGACATTCTGCAGATCGCTGCAAAAATGCGTCATCGCATTTACACGTTCATGCCAATGTCCGACGAAGAGTCACGCAAGGGTAATGCAACAATTGTTCATTCTGGTTATTTATCCTGCAAATTAGCCGGCAGATGCATCCCGGATCAAAGCTAGCATAAGCACAGAGGGCCAGTGTGTAGCTTCAAAGGTCCGCAGGTCCGCAGTAAATGCTGTGTCATAAATAGGCTAAACGTGTAGAACAACAAAAATACGGAAGATAATACAAAAAAAGACTTCATTGTAGGCTTTTCTGTGTTTGATGACAACATGTTCAGAGCAATGACATTATCTTGATCTTGAACAGGTGTTTGTCGTTTTTGGTTTTGCAGTTGTGAGTATTAAACTGACCACTTTAGAAGGACTACATGAAAGAGAACAAAGCAAATATCTATTACAGAAGACGTTAATCCGCCATAGAAGAGCGTGGAGGCCTCATTGAAGGCCTAAGATCTTGCACAAAGGAACCTCGCGTTCCCCTAACAGCGTGTCTCTTTTCAAGCTGGTGCCCTTATTCACCACCTTGATCTTCAGAGCTAGGATTTGTACCTGAGCCGAAGTCACAGAGTCAAAAAAGAAGTCTTCATTGAAGACGGGGTGGCGACTGTTCTTGATGATCGTGCTCCTCTGTTTCTGCAGCTTGCCTGGGTTGAGGTAGAGCGACACGCAGCAGTTGATGCTCTTGATATCAAACACGGGCTCGTACAGGTCCTCCGCCGCCATGACGCGGATTCGCAAGCGCGCCGTGCCCGCGTCATAGTCTGCGCAAAGCCGGACGGCGCCTCCCTTGTGCATGTTGATGGTATGTTCCTTGTGTTGACGATTTGCACCATGCAGATGTTCCAGAGCTCCACCACCTTGTACGGATGAACGATGGCTTCGTCTAGGAACGTTTGGGCTGGGCTCCGCAGAGCTGCACTCATCCGTGGACAAGGAACTGTGCCTGGCAAACGTCCGCTTGCCCTTTGCGACCTTGGCTTGAGTCTCCTGGGTGAAGATTTTCAGCAATGATGTGGAACGGGAGAGCAGTGGAGAACCGAACGGGGAGGACTCTGCAGAAGAACAGGTGTCGCTCTCGCCCCCACTGAAGTAACGGTATGGGTTTATGTGAGACGTGCTGAAGACCGGAGGGTTGAGGTGGTTCCCCTCATTGCTTTTGCTTTGGGTCTTGCGTTGAATGTTGGGGGAGGTCACTGGGCTGGTGTGATCACAGTGGAACAGGGACTCTTTTCGACGGGTGTGGGGACTCTCCATCAACGTGGCGAAGCCGTACGAAGTCTGGGTCTTTGGGATGTAAGGAAGTGACATGGCGGTCTGAGATTGAGGGTCAGCGTTGGTGTCGCCCGCTATGACATCATCAGCACTCTCAATTTGAATGATGTGGCGGTTAGCAGCCCGAAGAAGGTTCTTGGTGTCTCCGGCCAACTTGCTGACCAGGCGTGGACTACGAGGGCTGCTGATCTTCTTGTTGCTGATGGTTTGTTCAGATGTGGAGGGCTTTAAACTTTCTTTGGACTTGACGTCTGGTGCCTCCGTCTCTGGTGGGCAGCTTACCAGCTTTGGGGGGATAAAGAAATCCGGGATCTTATCAGGCGTGAGGACGTTGCCGTAGACCGGCGCCTTGCCTTGTTTGTCGCCTGCCTCTCCTTGCCGGAGCACATTTGTTTCGACTGAGTCCCGGATCTTGTCCAGAACCCACATGATCCCTCAGGGCTTAAGCCGCTGGGTAATGATGCGCTGTCGTCTGTAACCATAAGCAACAGAATTTTCAGCAGTGAGCATTTTTTTGCAATTTTGAACTTGAGCAATTGACTGTGGTTGTCATTTCAGTATATATCAGACCAACATATTATACTTTATTTGGCAACATACTACTTTTACAGTGCATAAAGATGACGGTATACGTAAATTTTTACAAAGAAATGAATCATTGTTATAAGCATTGAAATCAAACTTAAGCCACATTACCATTGTAATATGAACAGATAATTTGACAACATATTTTGCGAGTTCTTTTTCAACTCCTTATTCAATTATATATCATTTAACCTTTAAGATTCTTAACTGGTTTTTCTCATGCTAAATAAATGGTTAAATATAATAAAGTGCCAAGCATGGATGCAACAGGCTGCGCGCAAGAAATTCCCATTTAGAGCTCAACTGCTCTGTGAACTGGTCCCATAATAGCAACGTAAACTTGCGTTTGCACAGTACATTTACAGAATTAATTTAACAATGACACGGTTATCAACAATGTTAAGAAACATGTGTGAGGCGGTATTAAATACATTGAAACCCGAATAGAAGCGCATTTACATGCGCCTTAATAATACAGGCGGTGTCGCAAATATACACGCTGGCTTTTCTCGACTTGTTTTAAGCACATCTAAATTAAAATGAAAATAAGACGAAGACTAGCCATTTTTTCCATGCCAAAGCGCCGTCGACAGATTTTGTTCCGTTTTTCGTAAATGCACTTGCTTGTTTAAAAAGAAAAACGAGTTAGACATACAATATACCATTTAAAGGAATAAATATATATACACCTTTAAATCATATCAGTCATCTATCGTAGCCTATAAATTAAGTAATCTCATACAATTATCCCACTTTAAATCGGAATTATGGAAACCATCTGATATGACCTACAATAGAAATATAGAAAGTTCGAGAAAAGTAAACTTTTAAACCCGTTGCATTAATAGTGAATGGCTCACCGGGTTTGGAAAGGGTTTCCCTGTACGCAAACTTCAAGGTTCATGTGTGTTGTTTCTCCCTCGGCGTGCGGCTACAGGTTCAGGTCCACGAGTCGCCTGTTGCGCTTATATAGTCGTGAAGCAGACACGCGCGCCCAACCAACCAATGAGAGAACACAACGAGCTTCCGATCGGAACCGCTATAGGGATGTTCAACCATTAGGATTGGATGCAGGGGTTAAAAACCAGTTACTTTGTTAGTTGCTCGGCCATTGCTGTTTAAAAAAAAAAGAGAAAAAGCACTTAATTTATTTTAAATCACTTGCCCATCTTCTGCCTCGATCTGGCCCTCGGTTTCCCTGGAGACCTCGCCTGTCTATGGCAAAAAATAGATTTAGAGGAACGAAACCAAGAGGGTGATGCTGTGCTACAGAAATAGAAGAATACATTTTGGGGAACGGTTTTGCGAATGACAAAGGGACGAAAAAAGTGAACATTTACTCGTCGTATAATTTGGAAACATACAAACGATGTCTGTCAAAATCATTATCTAAATCATTAACTACACATCAAAATAAATCAGTTAAAGGCAGGGTAGGTCATTTTCTTTAGAAACATTGTTGTCATGCTGGTTGAAGGTCTTTTCACATCTTGACAGCAGTCAGTGGTCTTGATTTACTGTAGTGGTATATAAATAACACACCTGTGGAAGGCGGAGGATCATAAAAAGTTCGTCCAATCATTGCATTCGGTCCAAATGCAATGATAGGATGTCCTACTTGCCTGTTAGACTACATATGCGTTCATGTGTTGGAGGAGGCGTGGCTTTGGAGAGCGCTCGGAACAGAGGGCGGGATCTTATGCTTTCAAAGCTAGCTTGCTATTGCTAGCCTCTTTGCAATTGCCTACGCTACCTTAAGTGATAAAATTATAAATCTACAGCATAAAGTAGAAGCTGCTAAACTACTACCGTGTTTGCTAGCAGCATTTATCATTTCAGCCCCCCATCCTGTGATAAGATATTTTTGTGGATAGCACCCTAAACAACACATTAAACCACCAAAAAATGGCGATTATATCAATGCAAACTGTTCATTGGGTTTCTAATGTTTTACAATTACCATTTAAAAAAACAACATTTCAGACCGCTATAAATCACAACCATTATTTGAACCAAAAAAAACAATTAGAGAACGCCATTTTCAAAAATGGTCTGCAATGCTTGCGAGTCACATCATTTAAACAGCACACATTCCAAACAGCAAGACCTGTGGATACATTAAAAGAAGACAGAGCGTCTATTGACGGACGGTTCACATGTACATCAGACATCATTACCTGGTCACACTATTTGGGTTCCAGTTCAGATGACCTTCAAGTCAGGTGTGTTGACACCATAGTTGAGACTACAGCTCTGTGTTGTCAATGGCCTTTGGTAAAAGCTCTTGGTATGTGATGACAAACTTCATTCCTCTTTTAAAGAAAGGTCCACCTGCCACACCTAGAGCATCATCAAGATTCATTCCTTTAATATGCAAATGATTCATCGGAACCTGCGTCAAACCTTTTCTATACTTTGACGGTTTTATGAAACACTGGGCCTGACTTACGTCCCAAAATTGAATGACAAATTTATTACAAAACAAACGTTTCACGCAGTTATAACGGTTATATACCCTACACAGGTATGTAACCTTAGTATATAACCTAAGGGTTATATACCCACGCAGTTATACACCCTATTTGCTATAGTCTGGGCTGTGAACTGTAACCCTACTATAACAATAAAACCACACACACACTGCCCTCTAGTGGCTAGATTGGGTAGTTCAGGATTAGTTGGTAAATACACTTGCATACAACACATTCGTCGTTTTTATATAAATATTATGCATCGTTAACTGCGATTTAGTCACGTTAAACATCCGGAAACAATATTCCTATTAACGAATCAGATTTTTAGTTAAGTGTTGGTTAAGTCCGCACAC
>JAZGTJ010016086.1:0-12929 GCA_036877575.1 Botia almorhae | reverse complement strand
ATATATTTTCTGGGAACATTCCCTATTGGCTGGGCAGTTCACCGGGCACCATCATTCTTCACTGTAGGTATGACATTTCAGAGGGTGGTGGATAGTATTGGATCCTTTAAAAGACGTGGTCTCTCATCTAACCACGAAATCTTTTCCCACATGGCAACTGGGTCACTATTATGCTCTTTGGCAAACTCCGAGGATTCTTCCACATGGTGCTGGTTGAGAAATGGCTTCGTTTGCACCATGCTCCCTTACAAGCAAGTGTTACACAGAGCTGGTTATATGGTTGACCGGTGCACATTCACTGAACTTTTCCAAAACTAAAAGTTCTCCTCTGGTTGGAACAGAAGGTTTTGATAGTCAGCCCTTGTTGGCAATGTTTGGATGGTTTGATGTTGCTTCCAACCAACAACTGGGATATCCAAACATTTCAATAATGTTTTGTATGTAATGTGGTGCTGCAGACCATCTTGAGACCTTCCAGCAGCCTCTGCAGTGGACAAGATGGCTTACCTCCTGTGCACCTTTGATGCTTAATAGAGAATAGATGTTGCACAGTGCTTGAACTACAAATCTTCTGCAGCTCCTTCAAGTGGCACACATTGGGTGCACCACCCCGCCTGCCCGTGGCATTTAAGCCCAAGCTCTGATGCCTCTCTCCCTTGAATTGGCCTTCTTAATCTGATCTTCCCAAGAGACAGCCGGCTCTAACATGACCACCTGCTTGGATGTTTCTGAAACCAACACAATGTCAGGTCTATGTCAATGGTATTTGGAAATCTGAGCTGCCTCGCAAGGTCTTAGCAGGACTGCTAGTCTTTTACAGTTTGAAGCAACCCAGTCGCTAGTCTTTTACAGTTTGAAGCAACCCAGTCTCAATGCTTGGCTGTGTTATGCCTTTCCCTTGGTTTAATGAAGTGGATGGTGTATCTGGCAGTTCAGGTAGCTTCTTCTGGGTCAGGATGCAGTTAATAGCTTCAGCAATATCAGAACCTGGTCATAATGTCAACGAGAGCAAACATCTCACAGAAGTTCTCAGGCAACATGTGGGGATATGTTCTATGGAACAAAAGCACTCTGGCAACCTGGAGATTCTGGAAAAGACTTTCAGGGCTTCTAAGAAAACGAATAGGAGTTTCCGTTTTTTATTTTAAGTGTGGACTATAATCCCAGTGAACAGGGCACGTTCTCAGAACGTTGGATAATGTTTTCAAAAAGTTCTCTCAAAGCTTTCTCAAAGTTATAAAAAATGTTCTTGCAATTAGGTTATTTGAATGCTTTTTTAACGTTATAAAATATAGCAAAAAATTGTTGATTTTAAATTTTAAATACGTTACAGAATAAAACATTGAAAAATGCTCTCATAACCAAACAATAACGTTAATACCATGTCTAAAAAAACTGAACGTTTGAATGTTCCTAGAACATTCAAAATAATAGTTTTAATGTTCTTGTTACCTAACGGAAACATTAGGGAAACAATCCTACAACCTAAAATTGTCTACACAACAGGGAAACCTGCAAGCTGTTTTGCCAATTTCAAGCAGAATGTTTTCTCAAACAGTAATTGGTCATGAAAAACATTTACATCAAAAGAGACATTGTGTTGAATAACGTTTATTTAAAAGCTATAAAGTTTAATATACCGAATCTGCTTAGAACAGAAAAATTGGCAAGACAATTTAATGACCAGCCGAAATGACATTTTCAATCTGACTGAAAGTGAAATAAGAGGTTCGGCTTAAAGACACAGGGAGCAGAATTGTCACGGGTCAGCTCAAGAACTAAAAATGCACTACCGGAGCCACACAAAACAAACTATAATGGAATTAAGCTTAGACCGGACAGAAATAGTTTTTACCTGAACAGACTCTGGTGTTCCATGCAGAGTTAAGAATAGGACTAACCCAGAAACCTGGATAAATAGAGAGCCCACTAAAGCCTAAATGGCATGGATTAAACATGCCTTAACCTAAAATACTCTCCCATGTTTGCACATACACATACATACTGTAGTGTATTAAGGGCTCTGGCTGTGATTGCATACAACAGCCAATCACAACTGGTAAAGGCAGCACATATCTGCTCAGTTCAGCTGGACAGCTGTGTTCCTCCATCCTGCATTATGCACCATCTCTCAGACAATTTATCAGGATAATATTTTACATCAAGATTTATTAAACAAACAGTCACTGTTGAGGCAACAAGTCCAAATGAAGCCACACATGCACAAACACACACTCCTTCGGTTAAAGAAGCCAGCAGAACTAATAAAAAGCAGAAAAATTGTTGAGGGGGAGGGTCAGACCGGGTGGGTCCTCAAGGGGAAGGAGATGGAGGGAGGGAGAGAGACAGAGGCATTTGAGCAGAGAATGACGTCTGTATGATTATATAATCGTCCACTGAACATTGCATATGACACCATTGGAAGGTTACAGCGAGTGACACAAATACCAAACATTCTCTCTGCAGTCATGTGCAACATACTTCCACTCGCTCAACGTAATCATGAGGCAACAGTACAGCTGCTTCTGCCCCGCGAGACCTTCTACGGCCATTAAATCTGTACTCGGAGAGAGTTATCTGCCCCAACACCATCTACAGCCCTTTACTGTATATCCCCACGGTGAAAGTGAAAACTGCCTCTCTCAGGGCAGGGCCTAAAGTTGACCTTGAATTTTAGTCTAATGTATTGCTGGGTTTTCAAAGGGTTTTTTAAGGGTTGAATTTGAGTTTAGTTAGCGGCAAGTTAGGGTTAAAAGAAACGTTCACCCGAAAACCAACATTCTGTCATCATTTACTCACCCTCATGTTGTTCCAAACCCTTTCGACTTTCTTTTATACACAAAAGCAGATGTTTATCAGAACGCACCATAATAAAAAGTGACATAAATGTAGTCCTCTTAACTTATCACTACGGGTTTTCTGATGTCACACGACAGCTTTTTGTGAAGACCAGACAAAGTTTCATGTTCACGCAATTTTTAATATACACAAGCATCAAAGAGAGTGTTTTATATTGCATTAAAAAATGCAGCATGACTATTAAAATGCGGTCCTGCAATTTCCTTTTATAATTACCAGACGCAAATCATACGAGTTTGGAACAACGCAAACGATAATTCTACAGAAAACTAACTAAAAATAGCTTAATACAGTGTAGCAATACAGATATTTCAATACATCATCCTAAATATGGTTAGACAGTATTAACCTATAACACACAGATCTGTGTCTTGGAATTGAATTCAGTCCCACTTACATCATAGTTGAACCACACTAATCACAGTCTTTCCAATGAATTCCCAAGGTTTGTTTTCCACCAGCTTGGTGAACAGCAAATGTGTTAAAAAAAGAACAGGCAAATTTTGAGTCTTATGTTCTGAGTCATAGCTACAGCTTAACGTTCTCAGAATATTGGCAAGCTAAAAGTTTTCCTAAAGTTATCACAAACATTCTTGCAGTAACACTAGTAGAACATTTTAGTTTAACATTTTTTAAATTTTATATATCACATTTTATGTCCATATATCAAAACGTTATTTAAATGTTGTTTGTGGAACATTTCAAAAAAACATATTAAAAATGTTAGCATAAGGTTCTGATAATCAAGCAATAATGTTAATACAACCTCTAAAACTGAATGTTTTAGTATTTTTTTGTATTTCGTATAGAAATAAGGAAACAGTTCTAAAGATTTTAAAAAAACTGGTTTGGACTGCCAGTTAAGTTGGTTTGGATTACCAACAGAAATAGAAAACTTATTTGTTACTTAATGGAAACATTAGGGAAATGTTCATACAACCTAAACTTGTTAGCTGGTTCAGCCTACAACAAGCCCAGCTAGCTGATCTGTTACAGTCCACAAATTAAGAATTGGCGAAACCTGGGAATTTTGGATGTTGCAAGGATCATATTTTGAACAGTTTCTCTGCTCTGGTCTGTATCTGTGTTTATAAATTGCTCAGAGACCCACGAGTGAAAATCTCTGCGACTTTTACAAATAGCCCATGAGTCTATTAAACCTTGAATGTCTTTCCAGAGAGTTCTCCAACATGCGCATAGCTTTATTCATTTGCTGGACGTAAGATTTACATGATAATCGCAATGAATTTCCATTGAGCAACTAACCCCATTTTCCTTGCAACACAGACACTGGGCAGAGCTTCAAACCAAAACACACAAACACAAATACTTGTGTTATATATATTACAGTTAGACATAAAACATGTATATATGATAACTGTATTTTTGCATTCAGTACATTTAGCTGCTGAAATATCTTCTGGTTAAAACCCATCCAACTAGTTTGGATTGGCTTACCTACTAAAATTAACTAGTTGTTGACCAATATGGGTTTTTTAATGGCGATGCATATATGGAAAAACTATGTGTCATAGTTAGCCCCTTATAACACACACATTATTAAAGTAAAAGAGAGAATGTTTTCAGTTATCTATACATTTTTAATGTATAAATAAGACTTGTTTCACATTAAACAACAAATTATGATTTTATTGTCTGACATGGGTTTACTGGTCTGTAAGATGCTGGCTTACCCTTGATGCTAGTGTGCTATATGGCGGGGAAATTGAAAGATTTATTGGTCAATAATGAAAGAGTACAAATATCAGACGATTTATCAGCCACAGGCAATATATCAGTCTACCACTGAATTTAACATATGAGTCAAAACCATACAAATCTTTTAATTCTACTAGCTGCTCATTTACACTCATTTAAAGTGCTAGCACGTGCATGTATCTATCTGAACATTACTGTTACGTTGTCATGAACAGGAAAAGAACAGGAAATAGGTGAGCTACATTTTAGGTTGTAAGAACGTTTCCATTAAATAACAAAAATGTTATTTCGAATGTTCTAGGAATGTTATTGATTATTTTAAGAATGTTATTCAAACGTTTTTTTAATATTGCAACAACTTAACAATAACATTTTTTATATCTGATATATAACGTGATACATGATATATAATGATAAAAAAGGTCTACTAACATTAGCCAACATTCTGGGAACGTTCCCTGGTAGATGGAACGGCTGATAGTGGAGGCAGCGATATGGCCAAATCCACACTGTGTGCTGCTTTCTGACATAAATGTGGGTCAAATACACAAACAAAATGTAACTAATGAGACACAGCAGTAATATTTTGATCATGTTTCAAGCCCTGCAGCTGAAAGCTTGATCATTTACAAGCCTTCTCTCCACCAGAGAATTCATGATCATTACTGGAGGTGGTTGTGTATCAGCCTTTTCGATCCAGGCTCAGCTTTTACCCTTCATCTCTCATTTATTATGCCAATAAACAGTGCAGCTGATCTCGAAGCAAAACAAAAGCTTCGTTTTTTCCCTATTTCAAGTCCATACAGATGCGAGGAAATCTGTGTTTTGTTCTGTGTTGTTCTTTCATTGAATATGAAGATAATGGAAAACGCTCGACCACTGTAGCGCGTTGTGATTCATTATTTCTTATCAATCTCTCAAACAGTCTTTTGCGTCATTTAGCTAGCAAATAAAATGCAAACTGAGTATGGAAAACTCCAGCCATTGGTGGTCCGTGTGCGTTTGTGTATCACACATTATAGGAAAAAGTTTCTGAGTCATACACATTTACTGCCAAACAACAAGTCAAAGTCAATTGTAGCATATGGTGTCAGCAAGCATGTTTTTCCTAAAATATGAAGATAAACATTTACGAGAGGTGCCTTTTGTGTTATATGTCCTTAAAATGAATGAGATATTATAGTAAATTAAATACATAACATATCAAATAAATAAACATACAATATAAAAACGTAAATATATCAAACTTAAAGTATATATGAACTGGCTGACAAAGCATTTAAGATGTTTGAATGACGTTTTCATAACCATGAAATTACGTTAATACACAAAACTGGACGTTTTGACAATTTTTACATTTTTGTTACTGAACACAAATGTTAGGGAAACAGCCTAAAATGGTTTATTTATTATTGCAATTAATAAACAAAGAGCTGAAACAGGTGATAAGAAAAGGAACAATACAGAGACAATGGGACAATTCTTTGGATTAGGAGGCAAAAGAATACCCGAGTAAAATTTGTCAGTATGCAATAAAAAAGGCAGAAAAAAGCGCTCAATAAATAGCAGTGTTGTGGTCACATCTACGTCACGCTAGTTATACGCTTTCAGTAGGCAGTAGTAAAATCCAGCCTAAAAGAACAGTACTGCCCCCAAACTATATTACACAACCCTCGCAGAAATCCTTCACACTACAGTCATCTGCCACTTATTCAACCAGCTGGTCTATCTCGGTGCAAACAGGGATGGTGGGCATGAGTTCAAAAACAGACATGGGTGGGAACTGTTGACTAATATGGTACAACCTTCTAATCTAATAGCTAGGAGTCGATAACTATAAGCAGTTTGTATTAGGGATAAAGGCAGTTAACCAAGCAATCGCTAACCGACAATCAACAATTTGTTTGACCATCATCAACAATTTGTTTGACCAGTGTCAAACAAATTGTTGATCGTTGATTATTCAGCGATCAAATTGTTGATCATTGAATATTTGATCATTGATTGATTGATCAAATATTATTGTCCATTATTAACCACCTATTAACCAATTAATTGATGAGTTGGACATGTACACCAAGTAGGAAATATGAAGTATAGAGCTTAAAAATACATAAGACCATTTTATCCTGTTAGACAACATGGCTCAATGTAAAAAAAACGATGCAACGTTAAAGTCTAGTAGCGCGAGTATAACGTACGTTAATGTACGTTTCAACAACAAACATCCACAAGCCTTTGAGGAACACTGGGGCACCTAAATGTTATAATCTTATACTAACATTAATATATAATGTTATAACAAATAATCTGTTTACATTGTAAATACTGAGGTTCGGGTAAGGTTAATGCCCGGATGTCTATTTTAATGTAGCCTGACGGTATAACCAAAAAGTCCTTTCATTTGATTGTCTATCAACAGCCATTTTTTACCATGTCCTAAAATGAACCAAACCTGAAACCGAATTAGACCGAATTGGTGGGACTTTTAAAGGAGTAACTCCAATGTTTTGACTTTTTGATCATGTGTTAAACATAATGTGATCATGTTTCACCTGTATTTCTGCACAGATCTGTTTCTCTGTCTTTATTCCCCCCCCCCTTTCACTTTCTCTCTTTCTCCATCCATCCTCCACTTTCATCATCCATTCTTTTCTAGCTTAGCCTCTTTTATTTTTATCGTCTATCTGTCCATCCAGTTTTTCAGCTTCATGCTTCATTCTTATTGCTGTAGATGTGACACCGGATTGAACGTTGCTCTCAGAGCATTTAAAGGGCCAGCGCCTCTCCCTCACGCTCAGGCAGAGCAGTAGCTCGCTGCCATTTATGCCTGGCGAGTCACACTGATATGCCTGCCTGCGTGCTAAGACGAAGCTTGCAGGCCGTGCTCCAGTAACCCAGTTTCCCCAGTGAGAACACTCCGTAACAGCCCAGCAGTGGCCACTGTGTCATCTGTTACCTAACACACACACACTCGCACCGTAGGGGGATGTACCTGTCAAACACCCCCAACCAGGTTTCCGCTTCTGTCATTTTGTTTATCTGTGAGTCAGTGTGTGTGGGTTTAATACTAATGAGCACCTTCGTTCTGAACCATTTAACATTGTTAGAGCAGAACGGGGTATAAACTGCCCACACAGAGCAGTTCCTGTCTTCACAACAGCGGACATAGAGTGCACCACATTCATAGAAAGCGCCAAAAATCTGGAAATGTAAGAGACATACCTGCTTCACCTCAATATTTAATGACATCGGTTAATGATAAGCCAGTTAACAGCTGAAAACCCCAAGAGTGACCAATAGAAAGACAGGACAGTACAAACGTTTCAAAACGTCTTTTAAAACAGTTTTGCTCAATATCCTGTTTTGCTCAAAACAGTCTTGTTTCAAAAAACACTTTTAAGCAGAGAAAACTGTGCTTGTTTTGTAAAATGACATGTGGGGGACCTAACATTTCAAATTCAATATTAAGTCAATAATATACAAGTTGCTGTTTAAAGCATAGAGACGTTTGTCACCCTGTCACCCACATTCTGTATGAACATTAACAAGGCTCACAAGTTAATTTGTGTATTGTCAGGCTATGTATGTATTGTATGTTATTCTTTATGTATGTGTTGTTATTTACTGCTGCATAGAATTTGCTGTTCAATTCTTCTTCAATTTCATTCAACTGACTTCAACAGGTGTAAAACCTGCATACTCTTGCGCATCAACACATTGAAAAAATCAGACGTCTTTTTGTGCCAAAACGAAGCACCAATCAGATTGCGGGCTCACACCAGCCCTCGCGCTCTGCCAGGCAAAGACATACGTGGCTCACGCGCGTCACAGAGAGGCTGTTCGGTGTATATACATATATGTGTGTGTGGTATGCGTGCGCGTCTGTGCGTGCGTGTGTATATAATCAGGTATCTACACAGCCTCCATAACACATTCCAGCAGGTGACCAACATATCAAATCATGAATAACTCGCGTCTGTTTGTAAATATAAAACTGTTATTTCACACACCACAGCAACATCAGAAAGACGCCGACTGCAACGCGTTTTCAGAGCCATATTTGCAAATATATGTAAATATATAAGTTAAATGAACGAAATGGGAACGAGTAACCGTGCGTCGCCCGGGAGCGCGCGGACACATTCTCACCCGTGAACTTTTCATTCCTCTCTCTGCGAAATCCAGGGCATGACGTCACTGCCACCGGCTCATGATTCTCAAGTCATGTGTTACATAACTTGCAATCTTTTCATCAGTGATTTTTATTTTAGGAGGTTATTACGTTCAGATTTCAGTCGAGGTGTCGATTTCACTTAATGACAGCGGTATTATTTTACGGTGATGTATTATCTATATAAAAAAAGACAAGACCGGCTTTTATGCCGCTGGTCTTCTTGACCTCCATAATAAGCATAAATAAGCACAGACGTCAGATTCATGTGCAAGTGAATGAATAAGTTAATCGCAGAATCGCGTATTCACAGCGTTCGTCTGACGAGGCAGCATAGAAACGATGGAAATCTTCAGCGCTTCCGAAATCATCGTTTTAAAAGTTCATAAAGTAGAGCGACTTACCAAACACACATAACTAACTAATAACAAGAAATACAAACGTACTCACGGCTTGTCTTAACGAAAAGTGACCAACAACCAAATCCCAAATGCTGAAACTTTATTTGTCCACAGCACCGCGCCGGTTTCTTGTCCGTGTCATCTCGTTATGAGCGCGCGCACCGGGCGCCTTTAACACATTGACACACTTCTCGCGTGCTCTCATTTCACAACAAACTAAACCGAGAAACAACCGGCTGTACTTACCTATTCAGAGACCGCCGCGAAAACAGAAAAGTTGGTAGGAACCTCCGGCCACGAGACACACCGAGAGCTTTTCGCCTTCTTTTGCTTTACACATGAAATTGGGTTACATAACCGGCACCGTTTCTGTGGGCGCTGAGTGACTTCCAGTGCGGTTTTTTTTTATTCACTGAAGTTCATTTTCCAACGCACACACCTCACTCTTTACGTCAACAGCCGTCGTCACACCGTAAAAGGAGCGAAGGGGCGAGGCCGCGGGGCGAGTACGGATTCGCCGCGGTCGGCGGAGGGGAGAGCGCACACCCGCCGCGCGTGCTCGTCCGGTCTCCCTCGCACTGTTCGCAAACGTTTTGAACGGCGGCCAAAGAATGTCATCGGCGGAGAATTAGGGACACTGTGTCTCGGAGAGGCCAGTTCTTCACGTGGTGATAAAGAGGTCGCGTGGGTTGCACATCAGAAAGGAAGTCCGCCTAAATTGACCAAAATGTGACAAATGTCATATAATGGATTGATAAACTTATCCATTTCATTCGAGTTTACGCAAATGACGTGGGAGTTTAGTAGGCAGTTATGTTATGTAAGCACGTTTGTTTCGTAAGGTATTTGCGTACATGGATCGTGTCTGTGAATTCTACTAAATGGTCTGAGAAATTGCGTCATATGAAAACCTGTAGCCACACAAACGCACAATACGTTGCATCGTTTGCAATTTACGAGGTCCACCTTAAATTGAAAATATATATCAATAAAAATAAATGTATTTTCCCAACGGACCTGTAAATGAACAGTTCGGGCAGAATATTTTATGCAACATATTGATTGTGTTTATGCAAACAAAGACATTTCGAAATAAATAGTTTACTTAAAAATATGTCTGTGGAGACCTCAACAGCAGGCGGGGGGTTAATGGGATTGTGCTGCTGTGGTCTGTAACTAGGTCACGTTAGACAGTGATTGCCATCTGCTGATGGTTCACTCCCCGGTGCCCGGTCAATGAAACACTCGCCGGCAGAGGACAATCAGCTGTTAACCATCGGGCGAAATCGCACAGCTGATCCATACTGAGTCACTGTGCTGCAGCCAAATCATTGCACGTACCTGCTGCATAAGTAAATGAATTGAAATGCCATAGCGCAAATAATTTTGTTGTGGCATTATACATGTTGCTTTACAGTAAACACAGTACGCATCACATACTGTACATATGCAGAGAATAAAATTATCTGTAAGACAGCAGGGACTGGAGCCTTGAAACAGCAAAGGAAGGTATTGGGTGGTGTAAGTACAGATCAGAACACACTGCTGTCTCTGGTTCCTGGCAGCATACCCAATGAGACTGGCTCACAACTGCTGATCCTGGATCAGTGTTAAAAATTTCAGTCTGTAACCAAGACAGAGATGGCAAACATCAAAGTGAAACAGTTTGTCATCACTGAATACTGAGCACAGACATGTTTCCTGTGCAGACAGTTCAGATAAACATGTATCCGAGCCCTAAATTAGTGTCTGTGGGTTACGCTGCAGAATTTGTATTTTTGTCATCGTTCTCGTTTTCTCTCAGACTGAACTTGAAGCGATTGCTCAAAAAATTCCAAGATAATGTGAGTGAGAACCCAGTCGCCATGGCAATGGGCGCTAGTCGGTGAATCACCCTTAGTTACTATTGCACAATCAAAATACAGGATGTGAGCCCAAGCTGTGTCCATGGCAACAAAGTGGATGTGTTCAACTTGGGGAACAGGATTCTGGTGATGCAGGTTAAGACGGGCTCAAACTGTCACCCAAAATATTTGACTCGGTCTGGACCGCTTTCTTTTCAGGGCGCTCATGCCCTGACGAGGCGTGATCCACAATACTGGATCTGTCCCATGATCCTCTGGGGTTGACCGTCGGTGTTTTTAATACTCTAAACTTTAAATCTCATTAGATTATCTATATCTATACTCACTGGTGTGCCCAGCTCACCAGCAGAGGAATTAAAATCCAATTCACTATGACTTATAACAGACCCTCCCTTCTGCTTATTTAATTCATCGTTCTACATCGTGTCATACGCATCTGCATCAGACGTCAGCCCAGGTGAAACGCCTGCATGATTATATTGACAAGAGGTGTTAACAGAAGTAGCTGTGTTAACGTTTAAGATTCCCAGAAATCAGGGGTCTGTGATGCCCGTTGTATCAATGGTGATACGTTTGTTATACAAAAATGCAAACTTTAATTTGCAAAAATAACCTTTAAAAACATTTTGAAAGTTTTATTGTCTCTTCCACATGACAATTTTTCAATAAAGTCGAAACGTAATCCAGAATATGACTGTACACCGATAATAATTGTTGTAAGACCTTTACATTGTACGCATTATAAAAGAGACACTGTTACAGGACTGTATGACTGTTACTGTAGGCCAGGCTTAAAATGCAAACCTCAGTTTTATACAGCGTAACGGGTCCCTGTTTCATCTTTCTGTGCAGCAAGGCCTCATTGGCCTGACAACTGTTAAACGCACTCAAAACTGTATAATATATGATTCATTATTTATGATTGGGGTTGATGAGGTCAGTATACACTTTATTAAAGTTAAGATTAGCTGGAGTCTAAATACGCTTTAGAGGTTTACGGGTATTATCCAGCGCATGTGAGCGTTGTTAGCGTGTCCGTGCATGTTCACAAAGTCGTGTACGTTTGGTCGAGACTTCTTGACCTTAATGAGAACGGGTATTGTTTGATTGTGGAGAACCGCTTTCATATGCACACAGGAAATGGGGAGGATTATACAACATCCTCTCACCTCTCTGCATGTGTGTTTACACGACAGGCTGAGTCACAAAGAATAATAGGGGAAGACACACACAAATCCACCCCTAAACTCAAACACGTATGCACACTCAGATGCACACGCACAGACACAAATTAATATTTGTAATTGTGACGCACAAATACGTGAAATATCGCCGTCATCTCTGCGTGGCTGGGGAGTGGGTGGGTAAAAGATTGAGTGACAGAAATGGAGAAACTGGTGGTGGTTCCACCATGTTCTGTGTTGATTTCAGGTCAGGACTGTGTCTGAGGAACAGTTGGATAACAGCAGCTATCCTTGTCCTATTTATGTGTAATAGGCCCCCTGCTGTAGAGAAAGAGCTGCTGTGTTCTTGCTGCACTGTCTCCTGTCAGGCCTTCAGTTTTTGTTCAAACATTTTCCTGCTGCTTTTCTCCTTCTTTGTGATGTCACATTTATGCATCTGGCAGACAGTTTAAAAGCTGCAGTCTGTAACTTTTAACTATGAACAAAAAATAAGTAGTTTTTGAGCAAGCACATGACAGATCAGTGTTCAGCACGATTCTCTTACCTTACCTCGCAATGTTAAGTTTATAATAATTTATTTTGTGAGCTGTCTGGTCCCATTTTGTGGGAAATGTCTGTCTGTAAACAGAAGAAAGACAAACGTTTGATGCGCACCTTAAAACTGCAGTCTGTAACTTGCCTCTCTATCGCCAACTCTGTTTGAAACATGAAATTGCAGGTTAATAGC
>JAZGTJ010016085.1:0-12931 GCA_036877575.1 Botia almorhae | reverse complement strand
AGGTATGTCATTACAATAAGTATTTAAACTGGTTGTCTGTTCTGGTTGTCAAACATTAAGGGAATTTTTCCATATAGTAAATGTGATTTTAATGCAACTGCACTCTGAGCTCTGTAGGAAAACTGGCTGCATACACAATGGGCACGAAATGACATTTGCTGCTAATTGTTTAAAATTCATTGCAAAAACAGTTCAGGGAAATAAAGTTAGAGAAAATTGCTTGTATAATTAGCTAGCAGATGCTGCTTGGTTTGATATTTGGTCATTTATACAGTGAAGTGTCCAAATATTTTGTATTGACATTATATGACAATTAGCACACATTTAGATAGGGTACAACAATACAGATGTGATAGCTGCATGTTTTAAGAGTATGGCATCATTGATCTGCTCTCTTAAAGGAACAGTTTACCCAAAAACTTCTATGGTACAGAACAAGTGATAATTATCCTGCTAATGTTTACAAGGTCCATGAATGAGAAATGCAGTATTTTTCTATTTGGAGCACATACAATTCAGTCCCATTTACTTTTGTGCAGGATTTTTTTTTAAACAACATGATGACAGAATTAATATTTTTGTGTGAACTCTTTAACAGTGTCACATTATGTTTTTGGTACTGCTAAATCTGTTCAGAACCGTGCTGGAGGATTGGTGGTTGTATCTTTTTGTTTTTGTTGGTGTGTGGGTGGGTGGACATCCATGGTCACAGTGAGGGGTGAGGAAAAGAAGGTGGTGACCTTCCTTAAAGCTTTATTTTTGCATGCATGTGTGTGTTGTGCAGATGAAGGGCTGCATCAAGGTGTTAAAAGAGCAGCCTTCAAACAGTGTGGAGGGCCTGTTGAATGCACTGAGGTA
The DNA here is from genome assembly GCA_036877575.1 of Botia almorhae. Classification (NCBI taxonomy): domain Eukaryota; kingdom Metazoa; phylum Chordata; class Actinopteri; order Cypriniformes; family Botiidae; genus Botia; species Botia almorhae. The sequence goes on along the minus strand of JAZGTJ010016085.1, from coordinate 12,073 downwards.
AGTGGGATGGCACAGAGCCACGACTATTCCTAAATATATATAGTAAGTGTAGCGGAAAACACTTTCCACATGTGTTCAAAGGAGTAACGTTCTATACTATGATTTTGGAACAGGTTGCCATAGTAATACCATGGTAGGAAATACATTGGAATACCAAATACCAATTGGAATACTGTTGTAAATATAGGGTTACACTTTATTATAAGGTGTCTTATTTACAGTGTAATTATACATTTGAGTATTTACATTGTGAAATTACTATAGGATTAGAGTTTGATTTAGTGTTAGTTACATGTAATTATGCATAATTTACTATTGTTATTATAGTAAATACATGTAACATATTTAACAAACACAATAAAGTGTTACTGAATATGGTAAGTACCGTGGTATTTCTATCTGATACCATTACTGTACTGTGGCACTGAGATTTTGTTTGCATGAAATATAATAATGTACAGTTAAAGGTATTTGCACCATACATATGCGTGACCTCTGAACACTTTCTTTCATTCATACAGGTATACAACAAGACATTTAAATGATGACAGCACCTCTAAACAAATAAGGGCCCTGCTTCAATGAAAGCCAGATGTGGGGGAGGTGACAACAAAAAAAAGAGACTGTCAGAGAACAAAGGACGGGGGCTGACAAACGCAGGCAAACCAACTTCTGAAACATGTTTGTTTACATGAGCGCAATGCAACTTGATCTCAAATTAAATACGATATTCTAGAAAAGAGAAAGGAATATGAATATATATATATATATAAATATATATATATAGATTGTTAAAGGTTCATCATTGTGTGTCATTTTATAAAACAGAAAGACGATAATAGAGATGTATATGTATATTTAAATTCAGAAATTGAGCAGAACTGCAACCTTTCCAAAGTGGATATAAATGTCATTCAAAACACATATTAAACCTTCAAGAATTGAGTTCAAATGACAGTTAAAACCACCGAAAAGAAACGGTTCATATTCCAAGGTACATCTGAGAGTATTTTTGCACACTTGAAAATAATAGGAATCCCACTTGGCAGGAAAGATTTTAAACTGTATAGTTTAATTCCACATTCATGCATTTAGACTTAATCTGATTTCTAATGCCTTTGCCTCATTTCTGATATGCTATATGTTTCATCCAATGCATTCTGGGAATTGTGGGCCTCCTGATAAAATTGCAGTCCATGGCATTTTCTCTTCGGCAGAACGTGACAGGATAAATGTACAGATCACACAACACACCGCACTTGAAACATCACAACATTTCTCTGCTGATATCAAGAGATATTAAATGTGTACTATGAATGGAGATAGGATTATGTTTAGTTTAGCTGTATATATTCAGAAAGCACAGGATAGTTTTGTAAAGAAATTAAATGCATTTTGTTCGACTCACTCACTAGTGCTGTACAGCAATACTACTAAGGTAACGACTGCAAATACAGCAATTCATTTTAAATGCCTTCATATCAATGTACAAGCCAGAAAAAGGCTAATAATTCATGTCTGGAACTTCACGGCCAGCTGTACATATCATAAGATGAATGATCCTTTAAATAGCTTGAATTTAGTTTTTCTGCTGTTGTAAATTTTAGACACAGAAATTAAACAGACTGAGTAAAAGCCATGAAACTGTACGCAACAAACATTCTGCCCTGTGCCATATCTGCTTCATTTATCACTGCAGCCCATTTCTTAGCCGGAGGGCCATATTACAAACAACATCTGCAGAAAATAATCATCAGTCCAGGAACAAAATAGATTTAGCATTGAGAAAAACAACACAATGCTGGATTTGTTTTCATCTGTAACCACAAGCAAATCATTGCCAAATCAGATTGCAATATTGCCAGAACAGAACTGAAATGCTATATGATGTTTAAGTGATTATATTCTCATGAACACGATCCAAAATCAGTTTTTAATCTCTTATGATAGCATGGAAACGTAACAGTACATACAGACACAGAAGCAGCCTTGAAGCTGCAAAAACCTGAGACTGGGTGTACATAAAAAGATTTTCCTGGTGGGATATATTATGAGGCCTACTACACAAACGAGATTGTTGTTTTGTTCTGTTAGAATTATAGAATTAAAAATGAAATAAAACAAGTGGGTTTAAAAACAGAAGAACAAATCAAAAAGACAAAAACAAGTGCCGTATTTTGGATGTGTCACCATTAGTCTAACTTGATCTGATCTTCTAATACGTTTTCTACATGGAGTTATGTTAAAAAGCAAACTCTGTATGAATATATTGATGGCATGCTGTAAAAGTTCAGACCAGATTGTAAATATGGTGTTTTTATTCATTTTTAATTGTTCAGTGAATCTGAATTGGATATGTGTTGTCTCTAAGACCATGCGTTTTGGCTTGGACCATTTGATTGCTGTAGACATATGTTCCAGATCTTCAACTTCATATCAGCGGGGAAATAAAGAGAAACAGGACAAAGTGGAGGGGGGTGGGGAGGGGTGCCCATTTGCTTGTTATTTTGTACATTTTGTGCAAGAAATAAACTTGTCATTTAGTACATTCAAAATGGAGCTTTGTCCACTTTTTACCTCTCTGACCTCAGTCACAAAGATTCACAATTACAGAAATATATATTAAAGGATAACTGACGGCAGTCTTCTGTAAAATAAATGTCTTGAGACAGATTGAATTAGACTGAATAAGAGATGAATCAAGTCTACTGACTACTTATACTGTGTTGCTGTCCATGGTGCTGTTCTCACTGAGCAGAATTAATACAATATAGTCATTACAAGAACAGCATGTTAGAACTTTGAGTACAGATAATTATTATAATAAAAATCATGAATAATAATGAATAAATGTTCCAGAACTTTGTCATTAAGATCTCAGAGAAGCATGTTATCAAACTACAAACAACTACCTGTATTTTCAGAAGTGAGACGAAAGTTGGAAGCTATACTTTTATACCCAGTGAATATTACTCAGGAAAAAGTTTTTTTAAAGCTTTTTTATGAACACATCTTAAAGTTTTGGCTACAAAAAAGCTAGTAAACATTTGCCCAGGGAAAAAAGTTTGTAGATATCCCAACAGGATGTTTTTTATATTATATAGGGTAAGTTGTCACTGTTTATTATGATATATGTAAGCTTTTCAGTAAAATACATAATACTTAAAAAAAACGTTTATCCTGACAACACAACTTTATTGTTCAAATAGACCTTATCTATAAATCTGACCCATCTTTATGCTTGTGTGATTTTGTGTTTTCACTTTTTTTACCCATGCAGCTATTGCAAAAACACGGAAATTTTAATGTAAAGGATAGAATTCACAAAAAAAACTCAAATAGAGTTTTGAAGTAGGCATATATACGCTAGCGTTCGAGAGTCGAATATAATTTTTGAGTAAAAATACGCCTATATAGCGAAGACGTTTTTATCATTATATTGTTTGTATATGTAACCACTAGGGGGCAGAATAGTATTAATGTTGAGAATTCTTTTTCACTAATAGTCCTATAATACCAGGGGCCCTACAAATTTTATAGCTTAATTTGGGCCCTTATTAAAACATTAACACCCACATATATCATATATGCATGAACGTTACCACATCTTTACAAAAGCCCAGGGCAGGGGACTGGTGGATATTAATGCAGAGTTTCAATAATCTGGGGCAGGAGAACACACAGGAGATGAGATTGTATGTGGTTATTAATAGATCATCAGTGAGGAAAGAAACGATTCATTTATACACACATACATATTCATGAAAAATAATCTATGTAATAATCTAAGTACCATTAAACTCATCGATTTACCATTATCCAAATATTAGGGTGGGCATGCCACCAACAGTGACTGTTAAGGTCCTGCATTAACCAAAAACTATACACACACACAAATATTAACCCACTCTACAATCAGAGCTATTTAAATTGTAACATTAGTATAGTATTTCTATTCTTCACCGTATTGCATGCTTATTTCAGAGTATACAGGACTGAAAACAAAAATTGTATCGGTGACTGATTATCCTGTCATACACGGAGTTAACTTGTCTAGACGCGTCCAGTGCTGACCCAGTAAGTATAAGAGCAATCCATCATCTCACTCCTGCTATGAGAATGCAATATCGCCTCCCGCCACTGAGTCATGCCGAACTGGGACTGTCGGCATCGGCCAGCGGTGGCATTTTTGGGAGTTTTCCAGGTAAGTTCAGGAGTTGCCGGTCGGTTTACAGGTGTACCTGTATAAGCTAAACAAACAGGCTCAACACGGACCAGGCTTTTCCGCCCCTGCGCACGGAGGGAAATGCAGAAGAAAGGGAGGGAAGTAAAGTAAGAGATATTCTAGCCGGAGGGGAAGGTCCCAGTGACGGTTACAGGTTAAATATTGAGTTTTTTATGACGGGTGTCAATGGAAGCGTGCATCAGTGTCATTTAACTGCGTTAGATTAGACATTCTAGCAGTATACCCTCTTAAATTAAATAGTTGTGTGCATATCCTTTTTCTATTGTTCAGCGTTAAACTTGGCGCAGAACTGCGGTTCCCCAACCGCCATCACCTCCACCTGTCTTGTCCACACCCACGCCAACTGTAACAACAGTGTATCAAGTCATTACAATAACATTTGCGGCTGCGTTCGAGGAAAGTAACCAATGCCTATTAAAACAATTATTAAATATTTTAGATGTTGTGGAACAGTGTATATCATTATTATATTATTTATTCAATAAACAAAGATTTTTATACACCTTTAAACGTTATTCATACAGAATGTCAAGTTTATAAAGGACTAGTTTATCCATTTAAATGTTGTAAACTTGTGTTTTTGAGTGTTCAGCACTCCATCCAAAAGCATTTTTGATCTGTAACCACAGGAACTGATATTGCAAACAGAAATTAAGAGGCATTTTGCGAGGTAGCACAGAGACATTTGATATGGCTCAGACAGTCTCACTGAGGAAAAATACACATGAAAATACAGCATTGAAACTCCATTTAAAAGGCAAAAAGCACTTACAGTAAACCCATCCGTACCAATACTTAGCTGTCTAGTTCTAATCATAAACTTATTACCATTCATTTAAACTTTTTTTAGCAGTTCAGCATGCATCCTTTCCACACCAACATGTAATTAACACCATAATTCCTAATAAACAGTAGTTCTCATAAGAGAACAAATTTTTAGGCATGGCAAAGCAAATGACTTCACAACTATAATCTTTGTTAAATTTGAAGTGCACAGAGGGGACATAAACACGTTCTAAGTGTAAGGGTTTACGTTTCTTCAACTTAAAACCTCAACATAACATAGAACATAATGTTGGACTGTATGCTTATATAAGCAGTCTTTCTGTGTTAGGGGGTTTGTGTATTCTGGGTTTGGGCAACGAAACGGTTAACTGTGCTGCAAACAGTTGCAGGCCCCTCCCACTAAGGCTTATTTGCATGCCAGGCATTTGGCGGGAAAGCCTCCTATGCGCTGTCTTTGTGACAAAGCTCCTCCCTTGTAGCGGGCTATGATGGCGGGAAAGCCAGCGCGCTAAACTGCAGCTAGAGTGCAGCAGACCCGGCTATGGCCACTCCCATTCCTGTCTCCCGCGGCAACCAGTGACCAACCGGCTCCACCGTACCCAGGCAACCGGTGAAAACATCCAACCTTGATCTAGAAACACAGGCAGGATCATACAAGGCTTGAAGAAGGAGATAGTATTGTACAAACACAAACACCCATATAAAAGAAATATACAGAACACGACACAAATCAGAAGCAGAAGGAGGGTTAAATGTTTAGCACCCACATTTGTGTTCGTGCCTCAGTTCTGGGGCAAAGAATTGAAAGAAAAAGAACAAGACAGAACACAAAAGAGACTGCTGAGCTGTTATTTCAGACAACTGACAGCACAAGCAAACACACATATACACGAAGTGCTTTTCACTTCATATTGACCTATATTGACATAGCTAAACATAGACAGTGGGGGGAAACTATTCAGGTAAACATAGCAGAGAACAAACTAACATTCTGTGATTGTATACATTTTCAGTATGTGAAAATTTGCATTGAGATTTTTGCTGGGTTTTTGATTGACCTGAAGGTTTTTTTAATAATGATGTGGTATGAATTGAATGTAACTGGGCACAGACAAACACTGGCATACCTTTTCCTATTTTAGTCACAACTAACTTTCTACCCACAGGGCCAATAATCACAGAACCCGATTAACTACCACACCTGCCTTACCTCATCAAGCACACATTTAACACACAAACACAGAGAGAGAGAGACACACACAGACATGTGTTTGTGACACACATCTAGTCTGTTCTCACAAACTCTCACCTTACCTGTTTCTCAGTGTCATTTTTTGCATGACTACCCCTTTATCTTCACTTGTAACTAAGGTGACTACTGATAATAAAACCTAAAAATCAGGAAATGAATTATTATACTCTGACTTTTTGAAGAAAACACGAATAGTTTTTTTCTATGCAAAACTAACTTCTAAATGCTTGAGTTAGTCTTTAGAGTAACTATTTGATATACAATTGTTTTCCATCAGTTTTTTTCCCCAAACCAAAACCATAACTCTAATTGCTTCAAATGTAAAAGCACTTCTCTGTTTAACAAGCTGCAAATTAAAATGCATCATTCAGTGTACACATTATACTTTAAATCCTTATCCCAAACGACAAGCAACAATACCACTAAAAACATAAAACAGAAAAAGGTATAAAGCACAGGGCATGTATTCAGGTTAGGGTATGTCAAAAGTTTACGAGGCAGATTATTTTTAATGTGCAGAAAGGAAGAGTAAGACTCTGGGGAATTGGGGGAAAACCAGCATTCTGTGAGTCATAGTGGGCGTGTCTTCGAACTGAGTGCCCCTCTCATCCTGTGTCTGGGAAAGGGTTCAGTGGGCCACTGAGAAAACAGGAAGCTCTGGAAGAAAAAGCAGAGCATGAGAGCTGCTTAAGAAGGAAAAAACCCTGCTGCCCTCAGATTACATAACAAGACAGGAAATCTGCAGAGCTGTAACATTTTATACCAAAGACACACAAAATTCAGCATGAGCACACACTGGCTCTGACACTGCATATTAATATGCAAATTAGTTTACAGAAAAGTTTGGAACACATACTGTTTCCCCACAGAGACATTTTAACAGCATGCAAAAACACAAAAACAAGCCAATTAGGTTACGATCCCAATACAAATGCACATTTTAGAAAATACAGCACTCTATAGCCCAGTTCCCTCTTTATACCGGCACCATTTAGTATTCACAAAAGGACGTGTACGCACACAGTTAGCAGGCAGCAGGACCTCAGATGTCTCCCTGCAGGCCTCTTACATCAGATCAGCTGTATGCGTCCTTTAAATGTGACCTAGTCAGAGAATTAAGTATTCCACCTCACACTGCCAACACTCATCACACTTCGGCCAATCAGATAACTGCTTCCCTAATAAGGAACAGTTCACCCAAAAACTCCAATTCTGATTCAAATTAAAAACAGTTTACTCTCCCTTATGTTGTTACAAACCCCCTTTTGTTCAGGGAACTCTATATCTTGTATAGAGAATATAACTTGATATCTTGCAAAACTTCTCTTTTTCAAATAGTTATAAGATGACCAGAAAAAAAAGACAAATTTTTTTTACAAACTATGTCATACAAAATCATACAAGTAGTCCATACGCCTCCTGTGTTATATTGTGTAAGCCATAAGAAAGCTCTGTGAGAAACACAATTTAAAAAGCTGAAAACTGTCTCCTCAACCTCATTCACATAGTGCATATTCATCAAGATGTGCGTCTTGATCAAGTGTCACAGATTTTAGTGTCTCTTCATCATAATGCACCAAATTTAAAATTTACATTTAAATGCATAAATGAGATTTGAGAGAAAGACTTACAGTGAATAACCACTTAAATTTCAGTCTGTTCCTTACATAAGCTTGGCATTACTTCAGACGACATGAGATATTGAAGTTGAATAGGCTATTAACTTTCAATTAATTGTATGACTTTCCTCACAGCATCTAGCTATTATTCACTTTGTGGTACAGCACAAAACACCTTTATATATGTTTATATATGTAGAAGCTTGATGTGAATGATACGGATTTAGAATGATATGAAAGTAAGTAAATGACAGAACATTTATTTTTGAGTGAACTTTTAATGTTCTGACTCCTCCAAAACACATGAGAGAATCTCTGCACCCCTCTTAGCAACCATAAGACGTTAGTCAAGTTTTGTTTTTGCTATTTGTATAGTGCTTTTCGCAATACATCTGCTTCAAAGCAACTTTGCAGACAATTATGCCTTAATGTCTTAGTATTCCCAAGGGCAAATTTGGAAGAAACTCTGCAAGACATTTAATGTAATATCTAAGCACTTCTTATATAAAAATGACAAACAACATGCACTTAATGCTTAAAATAGCTGCATAAAAGTCTTGGGAATACTGATTAATGAATCATTTCATTTTGTAGACAAATACTTTCATTAAATGTAAATACCTTGGTGCATGAATAATCAGATCAATAGACCGGTATATACATACAAAGTACCACAGTACTGTCACAGTAGGTTTTTGTTGTTGTGGGGTTTAAACCACACACTCAGTTAATAATAATGGTGTCTTCTGAGAAAAACATTCTTGAAGTCATTTTCTACTCAGTTCAGCATCACTCTTGCCTAATTAACAGTGACTGTAACATGGAATGTGAAGAATGCTGACACAAGACAGTTATGTGAGAAAGCGACTTACTCATGGGAACTTACTCATGGGGACTTACTCATGGGGTGACGTGAAAATCTGGGATGGGGGAGTGTTTATCCTTTCCTTTTTTTGTGAGACAGAACTTGGGAAGAAGAGAAGCAGAGAGCTGCAGTAAGTCTACACTCACTGAAAATGAGAGAAACAAGAGCAAAGAGATTGTTATTGAACCTTCCAAGGCCAAGTTCAGTCTGTAGAAGGCCTATTTACACCATTCACCAATGATCTAACTCATCAACACTGTGAAATCTGATAAGGAAAAAAAGAGGAAGAGAGATCTAGCCTGTGTTAAAGAGGATGCAGCCCAGCGAGTGGCAAATCAAGTCAATTTAAGGAGATATCGAAGTGCATCTTTATTTCTGTATGAAAGATGGAAATCTATACAAGTGCATCATCTTTATTTCTGTGTGGAAATCTGTAATGCGTAGCCAGCTGGCAATAACAGGAACGAGAATGCATGTGTGTGTGCTTCCGGTCAAACAAAACCAGAGTGACTCAGCAGTGTTTAACAGGTGGCTGCTTCCCGTAAGCCTCATAGGATTTCTGACAACCAAACAGACCTCCAGAGATATCCTGCATTAGACCCTAAGCTTCCTCAACAACACAAACTGACCACAGACATAAACAGTGACAAAAAGGAAAAAGTACAAACAGTATTATGGGAGGGAGGTTGTGGTCATAAAAGATATGACATTAACACTGTTATTGAGTGCAGTTACATAAACCGACTTCATGTTATTATATTGCTGCCAAGGACACACAGAAACGGTAACACATTGAAGCATAACAACAGCACTGTCCACCATCCCTACATAACAACTCAACTACTCCTCGTCACAGTAGGTATTCCCTACCCACATCACGTGTCATTGATGACAAATTACATTGCAGGAAATGTGCTTAGACTGGTTAAAGCCGTTTGTATACTTTAGTTGTGCAGATAATCTTACATTTTCAGAGGGTGTTTTTGCTCTTAGGAAGGCTGGTTGTTATGCAAATGTAAGACCACATTAACGACCAGGGAACACCTATGGATGTTTTTTTATAGATTACTACAGTTGCCAGGAACAAACAGGACATCAAAGAGGCTGGAGAGTGTAGAACAAAACCACAATAGCTTATTGAACAAAAGCTTACAGGAGTCGAAAGATGCCCCAGGTGAGAGAAACCACTAGGTGCTTAGAGGAGGACATGATGCTCCTAAATGATGGCCAAGACTGCTCCCTGCAGTACTGCTGGTAAAGGTTGTTATTGAGAGCTGATGTCCCTTATCAAACAGACCTTCAGAGCTTGAGATGTACGCGTTTGTGTGTTACAGACCACAGCGTAAGGCCATACCAGTGTTTCCAGTACACTGTTCTTGAGACATTACCAAGCAAGGTCCTTCCCCCACCGCAGGAATGTGCAACAAGCTTCAGAAATACATGTCTTTCCCAGTTATTCTGCATGGCGTGTTCAGAATGTGTGGAATTCAAATACTGTGTTTATAACAATACCCTAAAGCTTTCTGATGACAATCCTATAAAACTTTGAGTTGGAATAACAGGATCTATAGGTCCTTTGGGGAATTGCAGGCAATAGCTCAAACACAACGGCATTGTTGCATTAACGGGCAAGACCTATGGATCAAGTTCAAATGGGGGCGAAGAGTAGAGCAGACAGGCAGTTGGCCAAATCAAACAAGGAAACTGTCGTCAAACCGCCATGGCAGCCTCCCTCTATCAGACTACCATACTGGTGCTTACAGAGGAAACAAACAGTGGTTTAAACATATACTACTTGTTAACTATCTCGTCAAGATTCTCAAACAAGCAGAAAGAGAAACGATGCAACAAATATTTAAACCAGCCCAAATAGCCAACTAACACGAGTGGAATTTAGCTAAGAAAAGTTTCTACAGCAAGTGGAGATATGACACAAATTACAACCTTGAGTGTGAGTTTGAAGAGATAACAGACCCGACCTTTGTCAAACTATGGTCCCATGTGTTTGGGTTAGGGCTAAATCTTTGATATCTGCTGGTTCCCTTAAAATGATAACATGGTGTCTTGTGCCAGGAAATAATGTGTTTTCCAGCTGACAGCACTGTGTTAAATACAGTAATAGCACTGAAAACAAGGGCTAATGCTGAAGTCATGGGTATTTTGAATGTCAACACAATCCCGCATTATAAGCTTACAAACAAGTTTATTGTGAAAATGAGAGATTACAAGCTACAGTGTTTGGCTCAAAACCTCTTCATAACATTTACTACTACCACTGTTGCCTCCCACACTCTGAAAGTTAAAAATACTGTTACTCATGCTCAAGTAAACATGAAACAAGAAGTACTCCTAAACAAATGATGTTGACTAGATTTCACTTCTCAAAGTTCTGTTTATTATAGCATGTGTCTTTACTAACAGTTCAATCAGCATCAGGGCTACATTTGTTTATCAAGCAATATGACTTTTGCATTGCGTCACTTTTTAATTATGTCTGCTGAAGTGTTTTTAAAGACAGCTGCTGTAGACAGCTAGCTAGAATCAGCATACACAGAACAGATGACAACAACTTTCTTCACAAATGTTTTCATAACATTTGTCCGCCATTGCGTGATAAGTTACTAACAGTGTTTGTGCCCGACTGGCTGTAAAAGTGTGTTTAATAGCTGCATGTGTCGTGATAGCTCCAGATGGCCTGTTGTTTTGTCTAAGGGGATTAGGATTATCTAGTAGACTCGAAAGGAGAGTTTAAGAGCAAGCACGCTGCTTCTGACTACACTGATTTAATCCAAACAACTCTTCTCAAAGTAAAATGTACACAATGGGCTTGACCAGAATCACGCACACTTAAGCTCCTTTCCCAAACCTAATTAGCTTCTTTGCTGTCTACCTTCTTTCACAGGCGGCATGCTACCCATCATGAAACCTCATAGAGCGTGTGATTAATCTGGAACATATGCAGCAACTCTGGGCACTACACAAATAGCTCTCCCCGTGTGAAGTGCAGAAGACAACTGAATCCAATAGTCTGATGTTAATATTTTGCTAGGCTAAAAACACAAACACTCCAACATTAAAAAAACAGAGTACACAAACATACTGGGTAGATTTTTATTTAGACTGACCATTGTAATGTTTTGTTACATGGTGTAAAATATATTTATAAACAATATATTTGTAAACATGCCTATCATCTTGAATTTGTACAGTGCATTCTTGGAAATGCCTTTTCTGTAAACACATTGCTGGCATAAAAAGTGGCCAAAATGAAGCACCTTAACACAACATCATGTTGCTGTTAGATA
>JAZGTJ010016084.1:0-12931 GCA_036877575.1 Botia almorhae | reverse complement strand
TTATAGCCCATGAACAGGTGCCATCTTCAATATGGGTATGATATCCCTCAGACCCTCACCATCTCTACTGTGGTCATAACCTGACAACACCTGACCAGTGATGGGGAACTTTATGTTGCCATGTCCTCAGCACAGGACTGAATAAAACATCATGAATGTCCATAAAGTGATTTCAGAATAATACTGACTCACAGGCAGTGGCTTTAAAAAACGATGAGAACTGATTTAAATGTAACACTTCATTTCATCATATTGCAATAATTTTTTTAATTATAGCATAGCTGCAACACACCCACATTTTTTGGCAAAACCTGAGAATGCAGGTCCAGACAGATTTATATCCAGTGTGTAAATAAGGGTGTAGTAATTTGATTTTCTACAGTTGTTTGATGCATGCAGAAACATGTTTATTTGGTGTGTACTTTGGCAGATTTATGTCATTTTTGAGTTGTTGTTCATGCATAATGTTCAGCTGAAATTTGTTTTCTTACAGGGTGATACAAAACCCTTTTCTGAGGTTATCAAAGCCAACATTGGTGATGCACACGCCATGGGGCAGCAACCAATCACATTTCTCAGACAGGTAACCAAAAATGCATGCATTACATTAAATAAATCATATGCATTATATTAAATAAATCATATGCTGCCTTTATCTTAATTTTCCTAAGAAACCGCACGCACCTGTGATCTGCAGTGATCTTCAAATTTTTATTTTTATTAAAGTTTTTATTTTTCGGTTTACAAATCAAAACCAACAGAAAACTATTTCCCTCCTTTTTAAACATGCATATCTTGTATGTTTTCTGTAGTTCAACAGAAACAGGACCAATTAAAATGTTTAGCATTAACCACTATGCTAAATCGCATTTCCTAGTCAATGTTTACCTCTTAAAATAATCAGCTTTTGTTTACCACCCACAATTTTGGAAGCCGCTGTAAATTCCTGTGGAAGACAGTCTCATGATTGGTCAGAGTTTATGTAGCCTTTCATTTATGAGTGGAACAAAAGCTTGTGTGATGGCCCGAGCTTGCGTTTGTGCCATTGGAGCTGCAGATTGTACCATGGAAGTACATTTGTTTAAAATTCAACATGGCCACAGCTTTGCATACATGTCCTGTTTACACATTAAAATCAGTAAAAAATTAGTAAAAAGTTTAAAAAAATTAAAGCATGACAAATCAGTGCATGTTTAAATCCATTGCAGTCCATCACATTAGGACAGATTCAAGTTTACACTACAAACACAATCTGATAATTTAACCACAAAATGTTTTGAATGGTCTGTGTGTGATACCAGGTGTAATTGAGACATATATAAATGAAGCCACACTTTGGTGTGGATGATTTTCATGCAGTCTTTATATGAATGCAACGTGTGTCAGTTCCTAGCCAAGGAGAAGCTGCCTTTGGCCTGCATGGGTTATGACTAGGAAACTTTGGAATGGATGGGATTTCAACCAGCCATCTGGCCCCGATCCTGTTACTCTAGAGAGGAAAAATTCCTACATATAATCTTGATGTCTTGCCTCTTCTGTGTGCACAGAAACTCAAAGCAATGCACATTGTCCAGACATTATTTGGTACAATATGTGTACAGCACATTGTAAAGTGCCAGAATCAGAACTAAAATTCATCCAACCCACTGTAGTTTATTTGATTGATCAAAAACTGATTAGTTGATCTTAGAATTTTAAACCGTATGATATTTTTTTTTAACCAAAATAATACATTTTTAAACTGGCAATATAAAACCCTGCAACTTATAAAAGTAGCTTCATAACCTGTTCTTTATCAGAACACAAGCGTTGTCTCTTAGTTAGTAAGAGAGTAAGTAACTTAGTTATAACTTACAGCCAAATAACAAGATAACTTTAAAATAAGGGAGTTTAGTAACAATATTTGTTAATATGCAGGTGGTGGCTCTCTGCACATTCCCTGAGCTGATGAACAGCCCCAGTTTCCCAGAGGATGCAAAATGGAGAGCACAGCGTATCCTGCAGGGCTGCGGGGGACACAGTCTCGGTGTGTGCATTTGTTCCAATGAGGATGTATTGTTCAAGCTAATTACGACCTCTGATAGTATAGCTGCAATCTGTAACCTTTACCTCTCTACTGCATCTCTGATGTACTGACACTTCCTGGGAAATCAGACCTGACAGCTCAAATTATAATCATTATTATAAACCTACCGTTGGGAATTGGGGTACAGTGAGGAGATCGTGTTGAACACTCATCTGTCATGTCACTCGCTCAATAACCCCCAAAAAAGTTTTAAACATATCTGTTAGTATAGATTACTGGTTTTAGGAAGTTAAAGCACAATAGGGCCCTCAGCTTCAGTTGTCTGCAGGAAGCGCTTTATAAGTGTTTGTTTTGATCGCAGGGTCATATAGTGCAAGTCCGGGCGTAGAGTACATCCGTAAAGACATTGCAGCGTATATTGAGCAAAGAGATGAGGGAGTGCCTTCTAACTGGGAAGACATTTTTCTCACCACTGGAGCAAGTGATGGCATTATGGTAGGTGATGCTATTTGCAATCTGAGATTTGATTAAGCTAAATGTCTTGGCTGATTAAGTCTGCGTACCAGGCGAAGCTAAAAACGATGCATGTTGATGTTGTTTTTAAGACTATTCTGCGACTGCTGGTGACTGGGCAAGGCTCTTCTCGAACTGGGGTCATGATCCCCATCCCCCAGTACCCGCTCTATTCAGCTGCCATCTCAGAGATGGATGCAGTGCAGGTCAATTACTACTTGGATGAGGACAACTGCTGGGCCCTTGACATCAATGAACTTCACAGAGCCTATCAGGCGGCCAAACAGCACTGTCAACCCCGAGTCATCTGCATCATCAATCCTGGCAACCCAACTGGTAAGATAATTGTGAATTGTAATGCTTTTAGGGTGGCAATATTATACTGACTGTGCTGGAGATTCTACTGTTCTGTTCTATAACCTCAGCATTTATTTTATATCCACCAAGTTTGAAGCTATAACTGCAAAGTTTGAAATACAAAAATCAAATGACAAGTACAAAAGTATCACAGCTGATAGCTAGCTGATAAAAGTTGAAAAGTATTTATTTCATAAAGTATTTATTTTCAATAAATCATTTAATATGAAGCATTTTGGGTTAAATTAGCAGCAAAAATGTTTTATGTATACTTTTAAATTGAATATTGAATATTAGTCATACAGTGACGTAAGATTGTGGTCATACTGTCTACTCTAACACCCAAATGGCTTTCTAGGTTTGTGAGTTTAAAAACGTTAGTTAAAAATATGGGTTAAACCCAATATAATGTACACTGGAAAGGAAGGCAAGTCTATTTGAACTTATGCTGTATTTATCACAATACTGATCCCTCTCTGAAAATGCCCAGCACCAGTTTTTTGACCCAACAGATGACACATATGTTAAAGCTTTGAGAATACTGAGATTTTAGTCATAATCAAGTGCGGTGCAACTTAATGATGTAATGTTGTTGAATTTCTGTTGCGTCCTTTCCATCATTCTTCTTTAACCTTTCACAGGTCAGGTCCAGAGTAAAAAATGCATTGAAGAAGTCTTGCACTTCGCTTATGAGGAGAATCTCTTTGTTCTGTCAGATGAGGTAACAACATCTGTGCTCTTTTGTATACAGCGGTTTTAATTCAAGCTTTTGTAGTTCTCATCCACCAATATATATGATGTATTTACCATTTAAATTAAGCCTGGCATTATAGATGTGGCAGAAAGAATGTGTTCCTCAAGTTTTAAGAACATCACTACCATGTTCTCATTGATTGGGCTGTTACTTGCAGGTGTACCAGGACAATGTGTATGCTCCTGACTGTCAGTTCCACTCCTTCAAGAAGGTGCTATATGAGATGGGCCCTGAGTACTTCAACAACGTGGAGCTCGTCTCCTTTCATTCCACCTCCAAAGGGTACACTGGAGAGTGAGTATCCATGAACCGTTGCAGATGTCAGCATGTGACATCTGACATCAAGATCCGCTTTCGTTGACCTCTCACACACATTCACGTGACATAAGCACAGTATCCTGAAACACATTTAGAAGTCACCTGGCTCTGTAATAAGCCATTTTAAATATACGCAATGTAGAAATATCAACCGCCTCATAACATCAGTGTCAGGCGGGCGACCTTTGTGATGACAACCTTAACTGGTAACCGTGTAAGAGCCTACCTGTTTATTAAGCGGTGTGAATTTTAAATGAAATATTTGTTCAAACGGTTACACCTGTCTCTGTTATTAAACAGTTCCTTTCCTCTGCACCTTCAGAATAAGTCTGACTTAAATAAAAAAGCTGTCATTGTTTCTTTGATAAACTCAAACTTTCGGTTAATTAATGTGGCAACGTTTTGGCAGTCTTGCCTTTCAGTCCAGGGAATTTACTGAAAACTCATGTCCTTCCTCAGGTGTGGTTTCAGGGGTGGATATATGGAAGTGATCAACATGGATCCAGAGGTCAAAGCCCAGCTAGTGAAGCTGTTATCAGTGAGACTGTGTCCACCCCTGGCTGGCCAGGCTGCTATGGATGTCATAGTCAACCCTCCACAACCAGACGAGCCCTCTTACAACCAGTTTCAACAGGTCAGTCATCAAGTGCAGTTTTTATGTAAACCTATAATTATAACATTTAATTAATTTCATAAGCATACTTTAAAAATTGGTCTTAGTAGCACACGATGTGTTTGTCTGATCTCTCTCAGGAGAAAACTGCAGTCCTGGGTGCTTTAGCAGAGAAAGCTAAGCTAACCGAGCAAATCCTGAATGCAGTTCCAGGAATCAAGTGCAATCCCGTCCAGGGGGCCATGTATGCCTTTCCTCGCATCTTTATCCCCCCTAAAGCAGTGGAGGAAGCCAGGGTAAGTGTTCCTGACTGTAACCAAACTCTCACACTCTGGTGTAGCTTTATCACTAAATGTCATTTAAATGTTATTTTCTATGTCACTCAGAAATGTTCAATGTAAGAAACGCCCTTTTCCGTATACACGGTGATGCCTGAGTCACTTAAATAGAAAGGGTGTCACCTTTAAAACTTGTTCAGAACACTCTGTCCAGTAATCTCCTTAAATGACAAACAAAATCCAACTGCATTAATGTAATGCTAATATGTCAGGCTGGGAGATGCCTCCTTTGAGGAGTCAATTCTCTCTCTCACAACTCAATTTGTCAAAATACTTTGTTTTATATACAATATTGCCACTGCATCAGTAAACATACATGCACAAAAGTGAGAAACAGAGACACGTTATACTTGTTTCCACTTGTTTGTTGTTTTCACTCTGCTTTTTCCACTCTGCAACCTGCTGTTCTACCTGCTTTTCTATTAAGCTAAATACTGACATGAAAGGTCGTTATTTATAGCTGTGGGTGTGCAGACTGATTTAAAGTTCACTGATTTGCCTTGTCAGGCTTTAGGAATGCAGCCTGACATGTTTTACTGCCTGAGGCTGCTGGAGGAGACCGGAATCTGTGTTGTGCCTGGCAGTGGCTTTGGGCAGAAAGATGGAACATATCATTTTAGGTAAATTTGCAAGCAAAAATGCATTTTTTACATGGCTAGGTAACATTGTTTTTTTCTAGTTAGTTTATTTTATGCTTGGTTTGTCTTTGTTTTAGAATGACAATCCTACCATCTACGGAGAAGCTAAAGATACTTCTTGGCAAAGTCCATGATTTCCAAATCAAGTTCTTGAAGGAGTTCTCTGCATTAGAGCAGCTAGAGAGATAATATCTGTTCTGAAAGCATACAAGTTGGCAAGCTCTTGCACAAGACCACTTAACACACACACCACTCGTTTAAACAGGTAGTGTTAAGGGTCTTGCTAGGTTTTTACCCTAACTGGATTTAACATAATTTAAGGGATTACGACCTTGTTTATTGATTTATTTTTTTATGTTTTTGCAAGATGATTTTAGGGAAATAATCTAATAAAAATCTGTTTACCATGATTTATCTTAAAAAAATTTCATGATGAATACATTGGCATGTATCAGTCCTTTAATTCTGTGAATTCTGTACATAAATTTTAAAACGAGGTGTGTGGTCAATAGACACCCTGGATCATGTGAAAGATTTAATAACAAAGGTTATTTAAGACGTTTTCCACTTTGATTGTAGTATTATGAAGGAAGGGGATGTTTGTGACTTAAACCCTAAAGGTACATCATGGTTATAGTTCTAAAAAGTTTACAGGGACAGACTTTTAAAAATATGTTTGTTGTCCTTGCCTTAGTTGCACTTATTGCCATGCAATGTGCATGACAAACCTTTTGTTTTAAAATGAGAAATTTAATCGCAAATTAAACTTCTGTTGAAGACCATACTAAGATAATGATAATTTATGGTTTCTCTGCCCTGTGTGTGTTTCCTCTTGTAGATATTTTTTTTATTATGAGCAAATGTTGCAAATCAATGTTTGATTTGTTTTTACCCCAGGTTAAGCCATACTAGTATTCATAAACCCTCTATATTAGTTCTGTTTAAAGTTGATTTCAGTCAATTTATCATTTTTAAAAAAAACCTGAATTATACATTTTGGGCCTCGTCTGTCATTCTTTTATATGAAAGCATTAACATGTGTTAATACTGATAAATATGGTTCTCTTGAGCTAAATAAATACATTTCATCAGAGGTGCCTTCTCTTAACATCTATAAGCTTTACATGAACTGATTTTGTTTTCTGCAGGCAGCGCTTAATCATTATAACATTGCTTTTTCTTCATAGCAAGTTTCTTTCTATGTACTTTGTTTACAGATTTTTGAACATTGCAATTTCAATTCTAGAGGTCAAGACGCACAATTTTAAGTAGTCATGGAGACTGTTAAATCTTTTTGTTCTTTTGTTTTTGATAAACATGACGAAATAAAAGATGTACTGTGAGTAATCTTGTTTGTGTATAATTTACTAAAGTCAAGTGACTATACTCACTGTATTTCGTTGCCTTGTACCCACATGTGCAGTGACAAGTTGAATCTAATCTAATTTATGTTTTAATTTAGCCTTTCATTCATCGGTCAGTTTCGTTGTATAGTCAGATATACCTTTATACCTTAGAAGTGATAATCCTACATCCTGTTCTTTGCATTAACTTCCTTATCTGCAATCAATGATTAGATGTGAGCGCAGTTAACACCGTGACATGCCGCCCTCTGGCGTTCTTTGAAAGCAAATAAATTGCTCACTGTCTAAAGCGCAAGTATGAGGTCATGAATTGGATAGTTCTGGACCATACAACTCCAGCTTTGTCTCTCATACATTTTATGTTCCTCAACTGCTTTGGTGTTACTGTCAGTTTAAAATGCATAATTTATTTTCAAAAGATAACTTGACAATTTGCATGTGGGTATCAATTTACTGTATCTAAACTCTTTCCTTTACTGTTGTTTGATACAATGTCCTGTCAACGGCACTTAATAAAATCAGATTTCATAAAAGTAGCAGTTCGTGCCACTACTTAAGTACTGAAATGCTTACACTAAACTTTACTATGAAAACATAGATTATGTATAAATATAGCCAATGACTTGACCCTAACTCACCCACTGCACTTTTATCAATCACAATAAAATTGCCAACATTATCATCCATGAACAATCCTTACAGCAACAGAAATTTAGCTAAACGCTTCCAAGTAATTAAAAAAAACAACAATCTGCAAACAATGTCAGGCAATAACTCAAGCATCAAATATGAGCAAAGACCGATTATTTTGAGATACTGAAGGACGTTTTATTTAACAATTCAAACTTTTCACAGAAGATAAAACCTAAAGGTGCTTCTTTTCCCAACACTATGTATGATCTGTCCTGAATATAGATGCTTCAATCAGTGAAGGGACCAAAACATTTTTAACATGCACCTGGATTGCTGACAAATATAGGCAAATGAAGATTTTATTTCAACTAGTTCAAAACAAATCTCACTCAAATGTGACAGCAGCTGATACAAAGCTTAAATGACAATCACTTTCATTTTATACATGTTATAGTCTCTTGCTCCAATTCTTAAAATATCAAAGAAAGGAAAAAAGCAAAAATCTACAAATAAAATAAAGTGGTAAAAATGAGCACAGATACATACAAACCTAAAAATGGATTGGTGATAAAGTCCCATGGTGGCTTTTATGATCTTTTTTGTTTTATGATTTCCATCTTAGATCCTTATCATTAAGTCTCTCCTCTCCAATCAGAAGTCTTAAGTCGAGGCCCAAAACTGCATTTCATGGTTAGTTTTAAACTTGTGAATACTAATGACAACAACAAAAAATGCAAGTTACACACAAAGCACAGAGCAATTACCCTTTTCTCTCTGAAGTGGGGTCGCCTCTAGAGGGGCAGGCGAGGAGAGGAGGGGCAAGAAAGGATTACTAGATACGGGATCATCTGTGCGCTTACTACAAGAGAATTAGGTGGTCAGGAATGGCCGTATGCATTTTCTCATTTAAGGCAGCCCCGAATCAGAATTTAACACCGGTTTGTGCAACTAGAACATTTTTAACCCCCACTGTTGGAACCAGAAAAATGCAGTATCTAGATTTACTGATGAGCACACTGCACTCCAGGGCCGTGATGTCCTCCTTCTTCATCTGAGCTGTCGTTGTAGGCCTCGCGACGGTGACCACCAGATGAGCTCTGGCTCATGTCGAATTCCTGCAGGTCCACCTCCTCTGCATCTCCAGAGATGACGGGTGCATCAGCCCGGGTGGGCAGCAAGTCTTCCAGTTCCTGCCGAAAAAGGTAAGGGATAGAAGTATTAGCGGACATGTGACATACGGCTTGCAGACTGTGCATGTACTAAACTTTGAAAATGTCATGGTTTCATCTTAGCATATGATGCTAAGATCTTACCATCAGTTTCTCTGGGCTCAACCAGTTGTTGTCAGGGAACTGCACTTCAAACTTGATGAACAGGTCTCCTTTCTCAAAGGGGTTTCGATACTGTGGCATGCCCTCTCCTCTAACAACTCTAACTGAACCTGCAAAAGGACACAACGTTTACAGACAATTACAGATCAGTCATCAACAACTCTCCATAAGTGAGAAGCTCACATATTTACTGTTACACATCTGTACTGGAAAACACCAACTACAGTTTTTTGAAAAACATACAGGACTCACCTGGCTCAATGACTTTGCCAGCTGGATATTTCACAACAATCTGTCTATCATCTAAGTGTTTCAATGTGAAATGGAACCCACAAAGTGCTTCAACTAGGCCAATTTTATGGGTCATGTGCAAGTCGTTGCCCTCTCTTTTGAATGTCTGTCGAAAAAGAAATAGCTTTAGCTTTTCAGGCAGAATATATGCAATCTATCAAACACACAGATGCATTAATAACCCTTATCAGTCAAAATCTGATGTGTTCTTGCTCCACAGACACAGTAGGCCCTAGGCTCCACAGTGGGCTCCACACTTGGAGATATGCGAGGGAGGGAATGGAAATGGTTGAGCTGAGAACCAGTAAAGCAGTATGCTCATGACACACTGTCACTGCAATCTGCTTCATCTTCCTGCAGCAGCTTGGCAGTAAAGAGGGCTGCAGCACTAAATCCAGACCATTTGTGTGGCTGAATTATAGCACTAGACAACTCTGTGACTCACTGTTCCATAACTGTATTAGCTGGTAATTTACTTGTTAGTAAGCTTTACGTTAAAGGCTATCTAACCTCTAAACCACCTTGGGGAAAATTGTTTTCATTAATTTTAAATGCACCATGTAAGCAGTAGCTATTTAGACAAATGATTACAAATCACAATCAACTAATTCCATTATTAAATACACAAAAAAAATTACATTCTCTTGTAGAATTAAGGGTAACTTTTAATTGACTAGAACCATTATTGTGATTAAACTGGATACATTTACTTTATGCTAGACAAAATCTGAAACCAACCAAAATTCCTTAACAGTTTTTGGGCATTCTGAAAGTAAACTGTGCTGTACCTCATGCTCTTTCTCCTGCAGGACCAGCACTATGTCTCCAGGTTCTAAGCCAGGTGCCTGGTCAGCTTCTCCACCAAAGGTGATCTTCTGTCCATGCTTCATACCTTTATCCACATGCACTTCCAGAATCTTCACCTCCTTTATCACTTTTTTCCCCTCACACTTCTTGCAGCGGTCCTTCTCACTGATCACTTCACCTGGATCATAAAGAAAGCTCTGCTAAAGCTTTTTATCTACATGATTATCCTGGCAGCCATTCAGAACTGATAAAATAATCGAAACAAATTGAGAACATTGGGATGATCCATTAATTCGGTAACTTACCTTCACCATTACAGTCAGTACATACTGATTGCATCTGTTGGACCATACCAGGCGCCAGCTGTCTGATCATAATGCGCATACCACGCCCCCTGCAGGCTGTACACTTCTGGACTGCACCAGACTTCCCCCCTTGGCTGCAGAAATTAACAAGGAAAACAGTCTCAGTTTCACAAATATGGCAACCATAAGCACATGCAGACTAATTTAACTAAGGGAAAGTTTCCAAAACTTTGAAAGCCTTTGTGGTCAGCTCATTTTGAAATACCAATGATGCCAGCCTGACTTAATACAGCAGGATTATACTGAATTCATAGGGTGTGGTGGGACACACAAAATTCATACACATGATTACCAGGGGTGTAACAATACACCAATGGCAGGTTTAGTTTCAGAGCCATGGCACCAGCAATGCAAAGAGCACTAGATTCAGTTTTAAATTTATGATCACTCTTGAAGACCCATCAAAAAGCTTATATGGGGAATTTAAGAATTTTGGGGTGGGGGAGTTGGGGGAACTGTAGTTGTTGTAGAAAGACGAGTAGTTCCTCCTACAAATTTAGCTTTTTCACTATGCATTTCAAAGCAGTTTAATAAAGCAAACCTTCCAGTACACCTGCCATAGGCCTATGTCATACTACATATTATTATACTATACACACTTGCTTTCCAAAAGTGTTCTAACTGTTAGTTAAATTTACCTTGGCAATGGCCATGTCAATGCTCACTATAGTTGTGTTACATAAGGGCATTTTAAAGTTGTGAAAATGCATTGAAGATATCAATGGATTAAGTCCTGATAGAAATAATCTTGTTCTTTATTTCCTGGAGGTACATTATATATACAGTTTATTACAGTATATTAAACACATACAACATGAATATATGCATAAGTGACAAATGCACTATAATGATATGATCATGAAGTCTGATTTAAGTTTTTTAAATGAAGTGTTGCTGCATTAAGCAAGCAGTCATTGCTCCAGTGCCGCACGCTTTGATTTTAAATGCGACTGATCAAATTATCAGCAGATTTACGAAGCAATCTCCGTTCAGAAATAAGAACACTCTCTGTAATTGCAGATCCCAGCATACACGCACACGCACACGCAGAGAGATGATCACTGATTCACTTGCGCTGTTCATGAATTTACAGACTTGAACAAAAATATTTGATTTGTTGATCTGTGTGGTTTATTTTACAAGTTCATAATTGTCCTGCGCTAAATTTCATTTTCAACACCTGTTATTAGTAGTGTACCAATTGCCATTTAAACAAATGTCAAGAAAAAACTTGGTGATAAGGTAAAATGAGGTCAACCTCAACAATGGGCCAGGTCTGGGGCAGGGAGGGCATTAAGTATGCCATGAGCACTGTGGTATATACCATGGGTGGTGTATTATGGTTTTCAGTTTGGTTTTGAACACCCCTAATGATTAGCAAGTTGTTTTTACTTAATTGGCAAACACCCACACACAAATATTACTCACCCATTACAAGTGCTACACAGAACATTCTTGCTCAGCTGTAATTTGGTTGTTTTCCCATTGTACAAATCTTCAAGAGTCACCCTATGGCAAACAAAGCAGTATAATTAAAAACTCCAGAATATTCCATGACCCAATAAGAGCTAACTTTTCAAACTTAGGTTTTGAAGTTATATTTAGAGCTTCTTAAGAACAGGATGCTATATAGTTGCTTCACAGCAGTGAAAGTAGAACTTCAATGAGGAAATAGTAAAGAGGTCAGTGTGACCAATCAAGGCCTGCTGAAAACAGTGCAAATGGTAAATATTAATTTCTTTAAAAAGCTGAAGTACTACAAAAAGATCTTTTAACAAGTCTTGTGAGCTTCACTTACTTTAGGGGGTGGACCATATCTTCTCCTCTCCTCCGTCCTCCATTCCTGCTTCGTCCCTGTCCACCCATGAAGCCAAAGAGGCCACCACCAAAGATGTGGGAAAAGATGTCGTCCATACCACCTCCTCCACAGCCACCTTCTCGCAATCCCTGTTCCCCATAGCGGTCGTACAAATCTTTCTTTTCTGGGTTGCTAAGTACTTCATATGCAAAGCTAATCTCTTTAAACTGAAACGAGAAAGAAAGAGATTGTTGTGGGCTCAAAGCTGATAGAATGGTGTTAAGCAAGTAAGCTAGTAACCTAAAACACTAATTTGGTCAGATTTGACCTCCCATAACTTGGTCCACAAAATTCCATAGAAACGTCATATTATTTGAAGCTAAACATTTACACAACAGTTTACATGACTCAAATTTATTTAAGCTTTACAAATTTCAACATAGCTCCTTATTATTATTATTATTATTATTAAGCATCTGAATAACAATGCTTGATATTAAAAAAAACAACATTACCTTGTCTCCAGCATTTGGGTTTTTGTCAGGGTGATATTCTTTTGCCAACTTCCGATAAGCCTGAAACACAATTTGGATTTAAAAAAAGTTTATCAGAGCTAGTGTAAAACACCCAAACTCAACGATGTTCTTAAGGAAACAGGTGTAATTAAAACAGGGCACAGCCTGTCTCGATTACCTACCATAAAAAAACATCATGTAAAAAGCCTGTACATTTTTGTTAATTTTAACAATACTCTTACGCTTTTTAATTTGTTCATATAAAAATAC
>JAZGTJ010016083.1:0-12932 GCA_036877575.1 Botia almorhae | reverse complement strand
TAAATTTTTACTAATAGTTTATATTAATTATTGGTTTGAATCATCCTGTAGGTTCACTTATAGAGTGGCTTTTGATTTACACACTAAAGTATCATTAGTTTTATTCTGTCCAATCAAAATGAAATAAGAACTGCAAAATTGCTAGCCCGACGTCCCAGGGCTATTGTGTCATCCAGTCGGGCTACCAAAATGTATTTCCGCCCTGCCTTCCGGGCTATCTTATAAGGAAATATGTTGCAATGCTTTTGCATTCTCTCACAAATTTGGTCGGGTAATTATGCTGTGTGTAATTTTCGGGTGTTGGGGAGCCACTATCAGTATGTGGGGTATTGAAATCAAATTTGAATGTGCGCTTGCGTTCAACTTTCACTTTCAATTCGCGATCGCACTGTGAACTGTGTATCAGTAACGCTTATCCTGTCAGTCATTAATATCCTCATGTGACAAGTGAAATCTCCCACAGCAAGCTTAAACGTGTGATAGAGAGTTCATGCGCAGTGGAGAGAATCGTGAAAATGCGCATGGATTTATGCAGGTTTTTCAGTTCTGAAGTGGATGACCTCTTTCATTTCAGAGCAATTTAAAAAAAAATACAATTTCAGTTCAGTTAGAAACAAATATTTGTACTGATGATTGCAATTTGATTATTTTATATGATTGTTATTTGTGTTATAAAAACATTTTTGATGTTTTGTGTCCTTTACAATATTCTACATTAAAAATAATGTCTTTTTATTTGGGCTACTTAAATTCATTTTGGGCTACCAAAATCTGAGTGCCTGCCCTAAGGACTACCAGGGACTACCAGTGTTATGTGTGCTTAAAGGCTTAAACATGACAATTTCTGTATGTTGATTTCAGTCCCCCAACATATCCTGTTGCTATACTTGCTATATTTTAAAGTGTATTTTTAACTTATCTGTAGATGTGTGTATTATGCTGATGGTTCACAGAGATGTTATGTTATGGTATCTGGACTGGGATTAGGTCAGAATGAGATAAGTTAGTGTAGGAGTTTGGAGCAATACTTATAAGAGTGGATGAATGAAGGTGGTGACAAACTGCATTTCTGAGGTTTTATTTTTGATGAGGCTTCTGGTTAAAGCTGTGGTTCACAACTGATTTTATTTTTGCTTAATCATTATTAATCTGTTTCTTAATAAAAAAAACAATCTGCTTTTGTAGACACCATGTAGTCCTGTCATTATTGTGTATATTTATGTGTGCCAGTGAATTTAAGAGACACAGCAGCTGTGGTGTGTTTTGTGCTTACTAATTAGATTTAAAGCTATTTGAAGATGATAATTTCTAACGTCTCATCATATTTCATTATTGATCTGTGTAGTTTATACTCTTGTGTTTACATACACATTTCTGCTCAAAGGTTTACATACTTCTTGATCTGCAGGACTTTTATCATTTAAAAAATGATAACCCCCCCCCAAAAAAAATGACCATTGAATTTAATTTTCGTGTTTTTATGTAGTTTATGCTTCTCTGTTCTTGACAAAGATTCTCCAGCGACTGTAGGTTATTTGGTTTCCTTGCATGCTCTGCACGTCTTGAGTGCTCCTTACAGCAGCTTTGCCACCCTGGACAATTGAGGAACTCATGCAAATAATTACAAAGGCTGCAAGCATTTACTGAAATTTAGGGAATCAACACATGATGTTGTATATACATTGAACAAAACAATTTGTGTAATTTCAGTTACACTTATGCCTTGTGGAATACTGTAAAAATCTGTTTGGCAGTTTCCTCAGGACACTGAGAAAGAAAAACACACTATTTTTATAGTATCTCCTAATTTTTACACTGCCAAGTATATTCAGGAAAGAGACATGAACAGTGTATTTACAGGCTGTCTGGTGACCTTGTAAAAGAATAGAGAATTTCCCACTGAGTTACTGCATTTTGCTTGCTCTGCACTTTCAGTCTTTCGCTTCACTAACTGGCAGAGAAGAAGTGACTCATTCTTTGGGGCCTGGGAACTGGATTTGTATCCCTGCCTGTCCAAACCGCTACCTTTCCCGCTACCATTCATGCCACTCTCCCCCTAAATAATTTGCCCACGCATCATATGACCAACACTGTGATTGTTCCACGTGACAACTCTGAATATTTCTTTTGTGTCTGCATTCTGCGTACTTTACGTATTCATGGTCTGTTTCTGCTTGGCTTTGGACTTGATCAATTCTAGTTTTGTATGAAAGAATTCAAGCGTGATCTGGATGAGAATGATTTCGAGAGATCTGTTATTTGTGGGGTGTGTTTTTACTCCATCTGCATGTGTACTCCAGCTGACATCATCACGACTTTACGGTAAAGGTCAAATGATAACAGATTCTATTACACCTATGAATAAATTTGAAATAAAGCTGATTTCTGGTTAATTTATATATATACTGATTAATCAGTATATACCCTCCATTTATAGGGTACTTTATAGGGGACTTATACATGAACTTGTACATTGTACATTAACAAACTGAAATATCTTGTACTTTTTTCTGTGAAAAAACTATTTGATTGCTTGGCCTATATTTGAAGTACAACCATCCTTCTCTCTTGATATCCGTACAGGACATTAAAAAAAAGACCTATAATAGACACTATCACTATACCAAAACCCTGTTTAATTTATGTATGGGATTTTGAACTGTGGAAACATTTAAAGGATGTTGAAGGAGCCACAGAGGAGGAATGAGAGATGAAAAAGGGTGGGGCAGTTTCCTGAGGAGAGCTGATAAAATGGCAGCATTGAGAAGCAAGTTTTGCTCTGTTGCTTATTTGTTGTGTGTGTTGCAAAGGAACATGTTGTGAAGTGAGCTCTTGTCCGACTGGGCTGGACACCCCTCCAATGACCTAATACTGCTGTCTCATCATTTTCAAGAGTTTATGTTCATGTTTTAATGTTTCAAGTTTTTTAAACATTTAAACATGCTGTTCTCTCCACTAAATCATTACAAAGGAGCCAAAGCTTATTTCTGGTCCAGAACAGTAGTGTTAGACTAATGTAAAGTAAACTAATGTTGACTAGTGTTAAAGGCTAACCCTTTAGACTTAAGACCAGGGATGTCAAACATACGGATGATTTGAACAATGATATAAGTATTTTTTTTTATTATCATTATTATTAGTAGTAGTATTAAATAACGTCCATGTCTGCATATTCGCTGCAATATTGTGTTTGGTTTTATTCATTTTAATCATTTTATCATTGATCATTTAATTGCGCTTCTACCGGAACCTCTAACACGCATGTGCATTCTAAAGCGGTGCCTAAATTAAATTTCGAACACATTGGCTATTTGAATATGTGTGGCAAGCACTCGTGATTTTAAAAAATGTCAAAAAAAATTGTTTCAGAAGAAATGGAAAGAAGTATTTCTTCTGTGAGGTCAACGGCAAGCCGGTATTCATCTGCTCACAAGCTGTGGCTGTGCAAAAAAAAAGAGTACAACATTAAACGGCACTATGACATACACACAGATAAATATGATAAATACGATAAATTTGATAAATAGGAAAAAGTTAATGAATTAGCATCAGCAAAATGTTATTATATGCTATTGAGTTGTTAAAGGCCGTTTTTTAAAATTGTAAAACGTTTTTCTAGTTTGTAAATTATATTGTAGCCATTAGCTTCATATTTAATGTAATTGTCTGTATACAGAGTTTGTAGCATTTTTTATTTCTTATTTTATCATTACTAAAAAGTGTCTGACAAGTAATATTCATGTTCAAACGAAAGGTGTTTGCTTGCCATTACTTGGCATTATTTTTTTCCTTCTCTTTTTTCAGTTTTTTTCACATTCCTGAGTGTTAATGAACAGTTTCTGAGGACTTATTAAATGCAGTTTTACAGAATATTGTGTCTTTCTAGGTTGTTTTTTTTTGTGTTTTTTGCAAATTAATTTGTAATTTGATGCACTATGATAAAAAAATAAAAAATAAAAATAAAGGAGATTCGGCCTGCACATGGTCACATTTCTTCTAATCCGGCCCTCACCCTAAAATGAGTGTGACACCCCTACTTTAGACTCATCTTCACCTGATATCTGCTATTCTGTTTTTAATATGTTCCTGTTCTTATTGTGCTTTGTTCATAAGTGCATGTTAACTTAACTATGGCATTTAATGTTACCTTTCATTAATAATTATTTAATTCTTCCTTTATAAACAGCTTTCCTCTTTGGCTGACATCACCTGACATCCCTCTTATTTTTCAGTCCCACCATTTCGTAGGTAATCTCCAAACACACTTATGATCGCTGAAATAAATCCCTGCCCTAACGACAGATTGCAAAAGTAAAATTGGTTGCAATTCATTGTGACTTTTTGGGTTGTACCCAAACTTTGTACTGGTGAGCTAAGAGAGACTCTGACCTGTCATGTGTAGTCTCGCTGACCCAAGAACGACATTTTATACTGTAGCTTATATTTCCACGATAGAGCTGCAATACATTTTTGTGCTTTAATTCATATTTTATGACACTTGTTTGAAATTTTGCTTTTCACCTTCAGCGGCTTTAAGCAGCTTTGTTTCACTCTTGATTATGTTGTCCATGGACTTTCATCTTCAGCACTTTGTAGTGCATCTCCATCATAAGACAGAACAAAGCCAATTGCTCTGCAAGCTTTCTGGTCTCTGCAGTTCCACAGGTTAACTTCTCCACTGATGTTCTCTGCAGCTGAGTTGTCTGTTTTGCTTACCGGCAATTTCAGTACTCACCATAAGTATCTCTTAAGGATGGAGGGTGAAAGGTTGCAATTCTGAACGTTTTTCAGTATGGGAGGGCTCACTGTACATTAACTCTACATTCATGCACCTGACAGATGCATTTATCCAAAGGCACTTTGTTTTACATTATTGTACATTTTATCAGTTTGTATTTGTTCCTTGGAAATTGAACTGTGACCTTGGCTTGACTATCAGCATGCTCAACCAGCTAAGAATGGAAACCCTCTGAGATTGTTCTTGTTGCTGCACTTGCAGTTCAAAAAGAACAGGTCACATGGTCACAGAGCATCATGCTGTCATCACCCAATGGCAAAAGAATAAATCTTTTAATTTCATGAATATTAATTAGATCACACCCATTCAATACTTGCAGTTTTTGCTAAAAGGCAGGAAGCCAGGCATAGAAGATTACAGCTTGCATGTTTGTTCAGTCCACACCAGTAGGCAGAAGCTCCTGCTTGGTCTTGAAGCTGTCATTTATGCAAACTTAGTAGTGTGGAGGGAATGTCAACTAATTATAATAGTTGCACATCCCTGCCTGGAAGTGCCAGAGCCTGTTTCTGGACATTCCTTGCATTTTGGTGATACACATTGTGCATTAAGGCACTGCCAGGCTTGTTTGCATGTGAAACAATACAGAAGGAAAAGCTTTTGTTCAGATTTGTTCAGTTGCGATCAGGGCCGTATCCACCATTGAGATTCTAGAGGTCTGGACCTCTGTATTATTTTGTATTGTGGGTTATCATGGCTATAGGTGTCATCATCCTCAGACCTTCATTAGAACATTGTAAACTGTGTGGCTTTGTCGCATGTTTATAGTTAGCCTATTAATATAAAGATTTTTCAGAATAGTTGACAACAACTAATTCTAGTCCTTTATCTCTTTTTTTATTCCTCTTTTTCTTTAATTCTTTTTGACAAGAAATCCTGAAGTGTTTGCCACTTTTGTATTTTGATATGTCTATGTCTAGTCTTTGGTCATGAAGTTAAAAGGTTAATTCAACTAAAAATGAAAAATCTGTTTTTATTTATTTACCCTTTTGTCATTCCTAACCCAAATCCTTTTTTTCATGAAACATAGAAGACTTTTTCCACTAGTAATATTTGCGTAAATATTAATGTAAAATTAATATTACATCAAGTGAAAAGACAGCTGTTACAGCTGTTATCCGATCTGTGCCCTCCGCATGTCTTCAAATGCACACATGTAGATCAGGAAATCAAGTTTTCCACAGGAACATGCCTCTGAATGCCTCTAGCAACCACATTTGTTGGACCTCAGTATTTCTAAAAGGAATTAAGGTTCTTTCAGGATTAAAGTTATGTTCCATAAATGTATATATCCATTATATAAGGTTATATTTCATTATATTCCATGTAATTGTTTATCAATATGTTGTTGGCGGGCAGAGAGACAATGCGATGGTGTCTGTATTGGTCACTCACAATGTTAATCAACATCTTTTAGGAAAATAAACTTAGACCAAAGACCAAATGGATTCTATAACTAGGTTGGTTGGATACTTCCTTATTTTTCGACACAAGTTTAATGTGTCGTGAAACACAATGTCTTAAGTCACTGAAATTCAGGAAATGTCTGTACACCGCCCACTGGGCCATCTAACAGAAGCACTTCCTGTGTGTGTACATGTGGAAAGAGGCTTAAGAAAAAGAAATGAAGGCAGAAATGAAGGGGCAGGGTAAAAGATAACAAGATTAGTGGGATGTGCAACAGTTTATGTGCTAATCCATTTAGAGGCTGCAGTCTGTCAGGATATTAGATGGACTTTCTGTGGTTGAGACAAACACTGAACTAATGGTGATTTAAGGGCCAGTGTCCTTTATGGCTGGCAGTGCAGATAGATCAGTGCAGATTTACTTAATATGATGCTGGCATAAAATCATAAATGATGCAGTATATAGAGAATGAGCTGTATAGTAATCTTCAAGCATCCCTCTTCATTTGCTGAGGGCCTTGGAGTGTCTTAAAATAACAGTGTAACTCACCATTCATTCGTTCATTCATTCAAAACTTTACCATAGAAAAAAAATGTATAAACACACTACAGGAGCTAGCGCTGTGGATAGGGTTTCAGGGGTGGGGTAAAGTGATTGGAACTGAGGGCTCTCACAGCTTGAGGGAAAAAACTGTTGAGCAGCCTTGCAGAGCGGGCTCTAATGCTCGGGAACTGTCTTTCTGATGGCAATAACTGGAAGAGACTGTGAAAGGGATGGGTGGAGCCCTTCACAATGGTAGCTCTACGGGAGCATTGAAAATATCCAGAATGGAGGGGAGAGGGGCACAGATGATCTTTGCAGCTGTGTTCACTGTCCGCTGGAGGGTGTTGCGGTCAGCAGCACTGCAATTCCCATACCAGACAGTGATGCAGCTGGTTAGCACACTAGAATGTGGTGAGGATGGGTGAAGGAAGACTTGCCCTTTTCAGCCGGTGGAGAAAGTGTAGACGCTGTTGTGCCTTCTTGAGAGTGACATGGTGTTGGTGGTCCAGGTGAGATTCTCTGATGTGCACCCCCAGGAATTTGGTGCTGCTGACTCTTTCCACAGTCGAGTTGTCGAAGATCAGTGGGGGGGATTGTCAGTGGAGTTTCTTCTGAAGTCCATCACAACCTCCTTTGTCTTGCTCACATTGAGGGACAGGTTGTTAGTGCCACACTATTCAGCCAGCTGTGCCACTTTCTCTCTGTAGAATGTTTCATCGTTGTTGCTGATAAGACCTATCACTGTCGTGTCATCAGCAAACTTAATGATGTGGTTGAAGCTGAACTTGGCAGTGCAGTCGTGAGTCAGCAGCGTGAAGAGCAGCGGGCTGAGCACACAGCCTTGTGGGGCACCTGTGCTCTGTGTGGTAGTGCTCGATGTGTTGCGGCCGACACGGACTGACTGAGGTCTTCCAGTTAAAAAGTCCAGGATCCAATTACAGAGGGAGGTGTTCAGGCCCAGCAGGTTTAGTTTATTTGTCAGCTGTTGTAGGATTATTGTGTTGAATGCTGAGCTGAAGTCGATAAACAGCATTCTAACATAGGAGTCTTTGTTTTCTAGGTGGGTAGGAGACAAGGTGGAGGGTGGAGAAAATTGCATCGTCCGTGGATTGATTTGGACTGTATGCAAACTGGAGCGGGCGAGCATGTTGGGGAGGCTGGTTTTGATGTTGTGCATGACTAACCTCTCAAAGCACTTCATGATTGGAGTCAGTGCTATGGGACGGTGGTCATTTAGACAGGACTCAGGTGACTTCTTTGGTACCGGTGTGATTGTTGTGGATTTGAGACACGTGGGGACAGCTGCCTGGGACAGTGAGATGGTAAAGATGTCTGTTAGCACATCCTTCAGCTGTGCGGCACAGTCTTTCAGTACGCGGCCAGGTATGTTGTCAGGACCCTCAGCCTTGCGTGGGTTAATCCTAGATAGGGTCTTCTTTACGTCGGCTGGAGACAGACAGAGCACCTGGTCGTTGTGGGGTATGGGCCGTCTTTGTGCAGGTGTGTCGTTCTGCATTTCAAACCATGAATAGAAGTGGTTGAGTGCATCTGGGAGGGATGTGTCGTCACCACAGGCCTGTGGCGGGGGTTGTAGTCAGTGATGGACTGGATGGCTTGCCACAGGTTCTGTGTGTCTCTGCTGTTCGTGAAGTGATTATTGATTTTTTTGAGCATAATTAAAAAAATGACTGAGCGACTTTTTAGAAATGTTACAAAAGGCATTTTTGTGAATGTAATTTATATGAATCACAGTTTTCTGAAGCGATGCAGTCACACTTTATGTTAAACAAAACAAAATTAAATTTTCTTGTGTTATGCTTAGTCTAAACCAAAGAATTCGAATTACTGTCTCTCTTCCCCCAGCCCCCTCGGTTCTTCTTTTACATTTCTATTTTTAGGACTAAAGCATGGTATGTTTGCATTTTCAACAAGAGCACTAGCAGCTTTTTATGACTGTAGTTAGGGAACAACTTGAGTAGGAGAAGACTGCATTTGGCTTTTATCCGCAGTGACTTTCAGAGTACATTTTCTCAGATTCAAATCAAACCCATGATCTGGGTGTGGCTAGCTCTGCAATTTAGAAAACCACTTTTACATTAAACAGATGAGCCAAATGCTCCTGTCAGAAAAATGTGGATCCACTCCAAAAGCGGCAGTCTATAAAACCCTTTACCTAACACCCGAGTACAAGAGCTGTACTCTGTGTATATTCTTACATGACGTAAAACATCTTATGGATGGTAGTAGCTGTGTCTTCTCTTTTGCACATCACTCAGTCCTCAACAAGCTCTGTGCTCAGGGCCGCGGAAACACACTGCGTCTTCATTAACGCATGTGCATGACAGATGCAGACTGGGGTAACATAGTCCTCTTGAAGTGTGCGTGCTTTAATGTGGATTTCTATCTAGCAACTTAGATGCCTCCTGTTTACACTTGCAATGTTGTTTTTCACAGCAAACCCTAACGGCCTAACATTTACATTTTTGTTTTCACATGTAACAAACATGTTATTTTATCCTCATAATTTTTGGAGTGTTCGTAATCTACTAGATGATAAAACATTACCTTTGGGAATTTGAGATTTTCCCTGTAGCACTGGTGGATTGTCTGTCCAAAACACTGAGGAATTCACCAACACTTCAGCATGATTAGTAATGTAGTTTTCAGCAAATTCAACTTATTTGATTTTGAATTCAGCTGTAGTTGATGGTAGTTGTTTTAATGATATAGACAAACAGTAATCATTGAATGGGTTGTACATCTATGTTTTTTTTATATATGTGCTGTATGGTGTTGTTAGCTTAGCAACATGATCAGGGAAGACGTCTTTTGAAATTATATTTGTGTTGTGAAGAGAGTTGCTGCCTTTGTGCATTGAAATCAGGTAATCGATCTCTTATGAGGCTACATATGTAGGCTGTAGACAGCAGGGCAGCATACTAGGTTTAGAAATGAGCCTACAAGAGATGTTGAAAATTTACAGCAAAACTAACATGAATAACTGGTCAGGAATGGAATAGTTTAGAATGGAAGAGAAAACCTGTGATAGACATGCTGTGGTAGAGCAACCAAGGTAATCTTCAAACTCTCGTATCAGAAGTTTACCGGCGATCGTTTTGAAGACAGCCATTTTTACAGAGACATATGTTCATGTTTTTGTCAAACACTGGACAACTGAGCAGTTGCCGAATTTGAAAAGAAAAGTTGATGGTTGTTAAAGACCCTTTGTTTTATTTAGATAAAAACCATTGTTCTCCATTGTGTGCAGACCCAACACATTGAGCTTCGTGTGGATTTTAATCCCTGTCAGATGCAATACATGTGAAGTTAGGGCAACTTTTGATGCATAGCATTGTTGAGTATGCAAATACAGTAGGTGGTGTGACCCACAGCTAATCTTTTCTAGCCGAAGGCACTTTTCACTGGTGTAGCCACAGACCAGAGTGTTTCCCTTTCTCTGTCTGTTCTTCTTCATATTGTGCAACAAAAAGATAACCTTCCTAGAACTGCATGTCTACCAGAAACTGTGATGTCATAAGGACAATGCGGGCAGGTCTGGTTCCTGACAATAACGGTTGTAACAATAACAGTCTGCTGTCTTCAGAGACTTGATAGTGGTAGTTTCTTCTTGTTCAACCCCCGAATTACAGCCGTTGTTTATCTTATTTGTGCTAGTTCATTAGTTGCTTGTTGCTAAGCAGATGCTTAACAGCATGAAAGCATGCTTGAAGGACTGTCATCAATTGTACGTGTCATTTAAAGGAGAAGTGTGCAAGTGTTTTCTGTATTTAAATACTTTCTCCTGTCCCGATTTAATATGCAGAGAAAATTATAAGTTAACCATACAGATTTTTTTTTTATGAAAAGTATAAACAGGGTGCTCAGTTTCTATGAGCACGCCAACCAACTATTTTATAAGGTGACTAAGGTGAATTTCATATGAGTTTCTACAATGTGAATCGTACAAAAATGTTTGATTATTAGATAAAGTATGAAGTTTCTCTAAACTGTCACTGGGAGCTGTCATTGAAATGTATTAATAAAGTTGTATGAATTCGTATGAATTATCCAACATAAAATAGTTATAAATTATTATAAGATATTATGTTGACCCAACCAACAATCACTTTGAAGGGAGAACATTATTGGGAAATATGTGGTAAATTTAAAAAAAACATTTCTAGTTTCAAATTCTCAAAAACACTGTACATTTTAACCTTAAAAATTTGTATTTCTCTCAGTCTCCTTTAAAAGATGAGAATTGCATAGAAGTTGTGTTTTAGTTTTCATTAATTGAGCTGAGCATCTGTCAGACCTAATGTTCTGTCTCCTCTTCTCTGCAGAAAAGTTGGTAGCTTACCAGAGGGAATTTCATGCCCTGAGGGAGCGGCTGCGTGTGGCAGAGCACCGAACCCTCCAGCGCTCATCTGAGCTCAACGCCATCCTTGAACAGTTTAGACGTGCCATCGCAGAGACCAACAGCAGCAGAGATGCTCTCGCCAACTTCTCAGGTTATTGCATGTTAACATGTACATTAAAGCACATGTTTGGCATTAAGATGACATTTCTCACTCATCCTTAGCCTGTAACTTTCTCAGAAGAACTTTAATAAAACTTCGGCTTCTATCTGGCAGCAGCATTGACTCTTCATCTCAAAGGAGCTAGAATGAACTAAATTTGCCCTGGCTCCAAATGTATTCTCTGTGACTTTGTTTATTAAAACATAGAAGATAGATTTCTCCAGGAATTGAATTTGAAACTTTTATCACTCATGCTGGCACCCCCATACTATGGAGTCATTATAAATACTTCTGTATTTATAGTTATAATCAAAGTGTCCTGCAAACTTTTAATAAAATCTCTTCAGTCAAAAAGACATTTACACTCTAAGCCAAGCTGCAATTTAGGGCAAATGCTTAATTGTTAATTAAATGTTAATTAGAGAGTTATTTGAGAGCGGCAATCATAGACTTGATAATGCAGTTGTTCCTCATGTATGGTTTTGCAAAGATTATTTTTAAAAGAGAAAACAAACTGTATGCTGTTCAATTGATACATTTCTGAACATGGTCAAATGGTTCCACTGATTAAGGATTTTATATTAGCTTTTACATTACTCACTACATGGCACAAATTCAGATCTGGGATTTGTGATAATGCTAAATTGCTGTGCTTTCTTACAGATGAAACACAGAAGTTATTAAAGGAGTTGGCTCATAAGAAGCCCTTCCAGGTGCCGAACATCTACCACCACCTGCCTCACCTGCTTAACAATGAGGGCAGCCTGCACCCCGCCGTTCAGGTGGGCCAGGGACGAACTGGAGGTGAGCCATTTGTCAAGTAAACGAAATACTTTACAAAGTAATTACAACGGTAATTTCATTTGATTTTTCAGTCTTTATTTAAACTTGTTGAACTAGCCACCTTTCCAGGGTGGTTCCCTGCCCTCAGCCTCAGGTATGCTGGGATGGGCATTTTATATATATGTGTTGAGATATCAAATCCCTTATAAACTTGCTGAAATTGTACTTTTTTTTTTAAATTTGCCCTCAGGATTGGACACTCTTTTAAACTGACTCAAATGTGCTACTTTTCAAATCGTCACTTTCCAGCTTCTGTTCTTTATCTTGGAACTCTAGACAAATGCTAATCACTGCTGTGGCCTTGTGAGGCTTCAGAGTATTCCTGTGAAGTTTGTTTTTCACCATCCATTCCACCCATTTTCACCCAAACAGTGGGGGTTTTGTACCATGTCCTTGCCTGTCAGATTGTGTTACACGTGGGCTGTCACAGGCCCAGTCAGTGTGTCAGAGCTGAAGCCATGGCCGGTGGCCCTGACTGGAACCCTGGAGAACTTTTGTCCCTGTATTACACACAGCAGGCCTATCAGATTTTCATTAGAAGAATTAGGCCCTCCTGGGTCCTACAAGGGTTAGAGAGGACAGTTCTGAGATGAACATTACAAAGGATAGAAGCTGCAGGAATGGGAATCACTTTTGGCTTTGTGGGTCTTTTGTGTTTTGAAACTTAAATTCTACTGTGGTCTTGGCTTACAATGAGTAGTTCTCAACTGCTTTTACTTCAGTGCCCATAAAGTTGCAAGCCAACACAGTATCAAAATTGTTTATTGTAGAAAAGTAACAAAACAGTTTTTCTTAAACACAGACTGTATTATTTTTACTGTGGG
>JAZGTJ010016082.1:0-10945 GCA_036877575.1 Botia almorhae | reverse complement strand
TTGAGTTTGTTCTGCTGGGAGAAATGGCAGCGGGTTGGCTGTGGCCCTTCTGTGGCTTGTGATGCTCTCCTGCAGGACAAGAACTAACCTGTATCGCTTTGTTTGTCCACACACACACCAACACAGCCCGGCGGCCTTTTTTACACTGGGCAGACTGTAATCATTGTTGACAGAGAGCGAGTGTGGATATTAGGTCATTTGTGTTTTCATACTGTACTGTAAAGCACTTAGCGACCACAGCGGCCGCGGTGTCCGGGCTCGCGCACTCTCCTCTGGGAGAAGGGACCTCTTAACCGGCCACTGTGCCGTCTGACCCTGGCAGGGCGGCGGGTGAGTAGCAGTGGGTGGCGGGGTCAGAGACGGCCGTAACGCTGCTCTGGGTGAACTCAGAGGGCAGGCAGGGGAGTCCCTGGCCTTCTGGGAGAGGGAGGGAGCTGAGAGGGAGGGAGAGAGAGAGAGAGAGAGAGGGAGGGAGGCTGGAACGAGCAACAGGCAGAGGCAAGGGCAAAGGCAGATGTGAGCAAGGATAGATGAGAAGATAAATCACAGGCTGTCAGAGCCCTAGGCATTTGCATTCCTGAAATGGATCTTGTGATGGCAGAGGGGTAAGGAGACCTCTGTGCACAGTCCAGCGCACCGTCAGGGGTGCATTAAATTCGGAGGAGCTACGATATGTAAGACGTCACAGGAATTACACGGGAAAGTGTCTTCAGATAAGGTGCCGTCATCTAAAGGCATTTAAAATCCACCCTAAATGTTCCCAAATAAAGTACTCAGCAATTGAATAAATAAGGATAAGTCATGGAGAACTATAAACAATTTGTTTCAGAGAAGCAGACCAAACGGGCTGGATTTATGTTGTAGCACAGCACGATAAAAGCACAGATTTTAAAGCAATTGTCAAAGTTCAGAGGACACACACAATACTGGGGGTTGAGGGGAGTCATGTTATTATAGTTTATGGTTGGCAGGCGGTCTGTGATGTATCGTACATGTGTCCTGGACTTGTTCAATGTCACATGGAAGGACAGGCTACCCTTCTGGAATGTCAGTCTTATCAAGATATTTGGTTGATACTTTGACTTTATGAATCTGTGCAACTAGGAAAAAAAACAATTAGACAGTCAGAATTAGAATCCATTTATTATCAGGATCATTATAAAAATCGCAAATTCCCCTAAAATATATATGTATATATATATATATAATATATATATATATATATATATGTATAACACACACACACACACACACACACACACACACAAGATCTTGAAGTGACGTGATTTTAATGCTATCTTTAATTTTCTTGATGATATTTGCACTTTAATTGGCATAATTATGACGCATTATATATGCCAAATATATGCATTGTGAACTCGCAACAATATCGTCCATTAAAGCAGTATATAGGCACTGTGTAGAAGCCCTGCACTGTGTTTTCCGAGCAAAAACATCTGGCTTTTTTTATGTTTATTGCTAAATTTAATTATGCCACACATAAATATTAATGCTTTTAATGAAAAAAAATTAAAATTCAACTACACGACGAACTAAAACAGGTAAAATAACCTAGCATTATTTTCCTGTATTCCAAAAGGTGCTGCACTTTATTCCATTCATAAGCCTGGAAAAGTAAATGCCATGAACTGGGTTCCACTCATTGTGCGCAAATCATTAAGCTGGTATCCAAAGTGTCAGGGAAACAGTTAAGCAGCATCATATGATGACATGGGCTCTGCAGGGCTCTCTTTCCATGATGTCAGGAGCATAGTGAAGCTTAAAGAGGATTACGGTCTAAATCTATCGTTAAAGCTCCTAACTAAATTGACTTGGCTTACTGCATATGGAGGACCAAACCAGCTTAATTTTTCTGTTTTTATGAGCTGGACCATTATAATGGACATCCGGAGAGGTGCTGAGGAGAATGGAGAGCCAAAGAAGGAGAACGAGAGGAGAAATCAAGACTCGTGGTGGGAGGTTCACTGGAGAGTGGAAGGGTGGGGAAACTGTCATCGGGAAATCCTTGTCGGCTGGGAATGAGGAGTGTTGAGTAACTAATGAGAATGTTTTACACAAGAAAAGTATCATGGCTGAGGAGACACATCTGGGTATGCAACTCACACAAAGAGCCATCCAACTCCAAAAAGTGCAATCCTCCCATTTGAAAGCCAGCCAGAGAGCGAGAGGGAGTTTCAGAGGACAGCAGGAAACAGCTGGGTTTCCTAAGCAGAACGGCTGGTAAGAATGAGGGGAGAGACAGAGACGGCTTTCTTTAGAAAATATGGAGGAGGACTATAAACTCCAATAGAAGTTGCTGGGAAGAAAGCCATGAAACATGTGAGCAATAAAAAGAGGAAAACCAAGATGGACAAGATCAGGATCGGGGCCAAGAAGAAGAGATTAGGAAGAACTAATAATGAAACATTGCAAGAGCGTGAAGGGGGGGGGAGTGTTGGCGGTTTAGGAAAACAAGCGCGGGAGAGAGATAGTGGCCAAAATAAGCGGAAATGTAATGTGAGAGAGGCAGGAAAAGGGATGCATGGCTCTGATTTGTGAGATGAGATGAATTGAAACGGGATGGAAGCGGATTCCAGGAAGACGTCGGAAAGCCAGAAAATGAAGTCACCTGTGCAAATAGAACCCATATTTACTCATTGTGGAATAATCTTATGACAGTTCCATGTTTTATCTGTCTTGGTCTGGGCTTTCCAGGAAGAGGC
Organism: Botia almorhae; assembly: GCA_036877575.1. NCBI lineage: Eukaryota > Metazoa > Chordata > Actinopteri > Cypriniformes > Botiidae > Botia > Botia almorhae. Next base: position 8,222 of record JAZGTJ010016082.1, on the reverse strand, counting down.
CAGGATCCAGGAAAACAAACACAGCCGCTAAACCGAAGAGATCATGGCACATCCTCGGTTTTCCAATCTGAGACAAACAGCAATTACTACCCCAGTAACCATGACCTCCCCGTTCTAACGATAACCGATAACTATAAAATAAAAAATGATGACAGCACTTTTCTTAACTTATTCTGAATACAACTGCTTGCCAGAACGCTCCGAGACTTTATCCTCCAGTCGTTGTCAACATGATTGAAATACGTTCACCAGAAGCAATAAGAAAACCAGCCCGTGCATACTTCAACATGGGATGCAAACACATGTTCCCAACTAGCCTGCCAATTAGTCAACCTCAGATTTACTGTTGTTCTCAATTAAAGAGCCGTCTGGCAACAAATAATAACATGTGCTATGATGCTGCGGTGGAGCCAAGATAATGTTTCATATTAGAGCTTGCGCACCACTCGCCGGGCCAGAACTCACGCTGTTTAGTACGCACTTCACTTAACAAGGTATTCATAAGTCATCGTGCATGCCAAAGTTCTGCTGGGCCATAATGAGCGAGCAAAAAAAGAATGGACTCATGCACCAAAAAAGTGCTAATCGCGGGAGCGTATTTCAAATGTTCCAACTCGTAAACGTTTCGAAAACTATTACAGGGTGCACCGGCTTTACAAATCCAAGGATTTTCATCAACTACTGCCTCAGGAATTGATTTGCTAGTATTTTAATGGAATTGATTCAAAGGATGATATATTCTCGACTGACATTTATAGTACGCACAGAACTCGTTGTTTGAAAACTTCAACAGGGGCTCCAGTCGAAGTGCTTCATCTGTCTAAAACGACATGGGACGATCTTTTTGTGCGATCGCGTAAACCTCAGATGGACTGAACGTTCGCTGTATTTTCTGAAATAATTAAGCAGGCAAGGCAACAGACTATTTGGAACACATCAGACGGAAGTCACATATTTGTAGTTGAATGTCCGAGCTCTCTTTTAAGCCACCTAATGTGTGCAATACGATATAGTGCTTGCAAACCATTTACTCCTGACCTGTGCTCTCTTGTTCCTTAAGCCATTCAAGGGAGCCAGTGAAAGCGAAGTGCCTTTTAAGGCCCTGAGTATCGCCAGAGTCCTCCTTATATTACTGATCATATCTTTACCGAAGGCTTCGCTGACAAGAGCCCAGGGATCAAAACTGCCCATAAAGCAGATGGGAAATTGCATCTCATCGCAGGCCCTGCACTCAAACGCCTGTCTGTTGATGCAGCGAGCTCGTGGTGTCTTTAAACAGGGACTTAGCCTCCGACCCCAACCCCCCTCCCTCCTCAACCCTGTATGATTGTAGTAAGAAAGCTACTGGAGGTAATTAAAGTAGGCCGGGTATGACTGGACAACTGCACTGACTGGAGATCAGTTTCAATGCTGGGGCTCTGATGACTCCTGTGTTAATGGATATCTACCATAGAAGATGTGCATAAACTGCAGGCCAAAAAAATTAACTGTAAAAAATTACTGAATTACTGTTTTTGGATCTGTAATTTATAAATAAAGGAATCTACAGGCTGCTGTATCTGCAGATATGTGATTCCACAGCAATATTTACAAATACAGACGTAAAATGCTATATTATAATAAAACAACGTTCTGCTGCACTCGATTAGACCTTGTAAACGAATTCCAATATTTCATCCAGTGAGGTCTTAGTTTGACTAAATATCAGCCCGAATGAGTGAGAGAGAAAATTCATTGTGCTGTAATCCCTTAAGCCCTTCTGGGATGGCCTCTGACCAGGGCATATGAGATCCACTACCCAGCACTAATCTGTTCCCAACACTGATGAACCCAGAAAGTGGCGCTTGCAGTTAACAAACTGTCCACGGATGGATTATCCAGGTTGCGGCGATGCAAAGTTCAGAACACAGCAGCTGTAATCCCGATGTCTCGATGACACACGTGCCGGCTTGCACTCAATAAACGCGAGCTCGGCCCAAATAATTGTGTTTATCTATTCATTCATGTTCATCCCCTCCCAGTTTGTAACACAGGCCCTGATCACTTTATCCCTCCGTTCTTATGGCAGAAAAACACAGCTAACACGCTTCCGTCATGCACAGCACAAATCCCCACTGACCCCGCCTCCAAACGCATATTAATAACTGACAGCCTATCAGTGCAAAAAATGAACAATTCTAAAACAGGCCACTGCGCAACAGCAGAGTTATGATGTATTATATATGACTGAAATACTGCACTGCTATTTTCCTACATGCAGTGAAACAGGCCACTACCATTCCATTGTTGACAGAGCCTTGTAGCATTAACTTTGACCCGCGACGCCTACAAACATAAAAGGACGTAATAGGATGAAGGCCACAGCAGACTGACTATTCAAAAATAACATTTTCGGAAAGAAAATCACACAAGGAAAGACAGATACACATTAACCTTTGCCCTAAAACATTCAATCGTTTTAGAAATGATAAGACACTTATCATTGAGGAGACATTTGAAGAACAAGCTCACTCTCCAGGTTCTACAAAAAACAGCCTTGAGAGGCAGGCACTTATTTTGCACAACGAGGCATTCGCCTTACAATGCAAGGTTTCTCACTGTAAATGGATACATAATCCAGCAATTACAGTATTAATTGAGGCTCTTCATTTTTCAAGTGTTTTGCACCAATATTTATTAATGAAGAAATGCAATTCATTACAAGAGTGCCCCCCCCAAACACACACACACATCCAACCAAATGGATGAGCAAAAAGTGTGTGTGTACATGAGGGGGGGTTCAGGGACTGTTCATTACAGCTTTTATTTGAGGAAGGAAAGGCTTTCAAATCGCAAGGTTGTTTTTTACAAATATGACTTGTTATTTCAGATGCACATATAAATAATATAAAACTATATAAAACTGCACAATAAATAAAATAATTTTATATGTATAAAACACTGTTCTGATTATTTATATATAAATACATGATTGTTTGACTTTAAGTCTAACAAACTCAGGACATGCGGAAGCCACTCCCTCGCATGTCGCAACAGCCAATCCACATCAACTCGCATGAGCTTACGCATGCGCGCGTGCACACGCGCTCTCAGTTCAAACAGGTTGGCAAGGAACCCGACTTTGTAAAGAGAAAAATCTCCCTGATAGAGACCATTGAGCAGGAGACCCCACACAAAGCCCAACAGCGATGGGAATCAGCTGCAAATATGTGACATAATCACATTAGTGTCGCAATGGACACAAAGCGCTTAGTCAACTTCCCTTGATCCAGACACATCTGGAGAAGCAGGGACTGGAGCGCAGATCCCAGGCTTTCCCCGGCTAAAATTAAAACAAGCTGTAGTGCCACGCTGCTGGGCCGCAGCGGAGCGAGAACCATGACACAATAATGGATTGCTCCGGCAGCGTTGCAGTAAATGCGACGCTTGTGAAAAAGGAACGAGACAAAAAAGGAGGAAGATAAACAGTGGATGGATTTTATAAAGGGGTTCGAGAATAACGCCCACAGCTTTCCCAGGGAGAGTGAACTGTGACCCAAAGAGGGACGATGAAAATGTGTCCACGAAAAAACAAACAAACAAGACAATAACATTCATGTTCATGTGTGTAAAATTTAATACAAATGAAAATCAACTTCTTAAAACAATCCCGAACACTGGTTAACATGAAAATGTGTTACGGAACATAAGTAAACATCTTAAGTCAAGAACTTAAGTCAAGACAACATCAACAGATCATCGCATTAAGGATGATCAAAATGGGGATTTTAAGATGATCATGTTGCCATGAAGATTCAAAATTGTTTGGAGTTGTTGCCATACTATTAACTACATATATTTAAATTTATATGCTTTTTATATAAACATTCATTAACATCTATATAAACATTCAGTAATATCTTCCAGGGTCCCTTGGGACATAGTGTAACACTATTTTGTTTCTTCACCACGTCTAAAGAGAAAAGCAGACCTTTGTTTTATCTTCTCAGTCAGTGTGTGAGAAAGAGGACCTGCTTGTGGTATACACAGCCACCTCAACATGCTCCAGCCCGGCACTAGGAGCTAATTACCAACACTGCTTGTGCTAAAACCCCACTTGTAGACAGCAAACAAAGAGAAAAAGCTGGAGGAGTGAGAGAGAAAAGTGACAGAAAGTGAAAGGGGCCCCAGCAAGGAAGAAGAGGGGTGGAGGGAGGCGGGAGGGGGACTGAAGAAACTAATGAATCTATAGGAAACACCACTCCGCTGACACGTGAAACGCTCCTATTCACCACCCAATGAGACTTAAAGAATGTTCAGCCTTTTGTCTCTTCTCTAATTCCTCAAGAAGAGATGTGACATGAAAGGTGTGTGTGTGTGTGTGTGAGGAGAGGGCTTCCTTAGCAGCAGTGGTTGTCCCCTGAGTTTTAGCATCTATCAATACATGAAAAATAATACAGTCTTAAACTACAACCTTATTTAGAATCTAATCAATCTTTTGGGAAATCATCCATTCACTTAACACAGTCCCAGACACGTGGTGCATCTTATTTTATACCTCTGTGGATAAATATCAAATATTTTGAGCAATATATTATATTAGCAATATTTTAAAGCATAAACAATCTAATATAACCATAAATAACCTAATATGTCAGTTTGAATTCATTTAAAATCCCCCAAAAGCAGTGAGTGACCAAACTAAGTGTTCTGCATAAATAAAGGCTGTTTGGTCATTTTAGCTATTTAACACAGCAGCAGTTCCACCAGCTTATGGACGAAGCATCTAATCTGCGCTTGACCACGTTTGTAGCAAGCATGTCATGTGGTAATGTTGAAAGAGCCACATGGCCGGAGTCCAGACCCAGATTCTGTCCCCCCCACCCCACCTGCTTCCACCCTCTCCTCTGCACCAGAGCTTTGATACGATCTGCTGAATTTACCCCCAGGCTTTGACAGCACTTGTTACGCAGATAAAGCAGGGAGCTGGGGCTGACTGGAGATTCAAAACAGTTGTCCCTTTCACCACAATGATTTCTGGTGTGTGTGTGGGGGGGGGGTCCTGGTATTAACTATGTTATGGGGACCACATGTCCCCACATGTACAGTCATTTCAGAACATTGTTTTGGTCCCCATGAGGAAACAAGCTTATAAATCATACACAGCGATCCATTGTGAAAATCTTAAATAGCAGAAAGTTTGCTGTGATGGTTAGGTTTAGGGGTACGTTTATGTTTTACGTTTATGATGATAATGTCCCCATAAAACATAAAAGTGTGTGTGTATGTGGGGGGGGGGGGTAACATACAAACAAACAGCAATTGTGGCAATTTATCAAATAAGTAAACACAACAAATTGATAGAACATTACGGTCRACAGTCTAAATAAATAACTAAACACACGGACTAATAAGAATAAAGCATAAATTAAGAATGCATAATCATGAAGCAGAACAGACCCGCCCAAAGCTCCCATCCTCACTCACTTTCATCCGGAGAGGGGCTGTGGTTACACTGCTCGCTCCCCTATGTAATTTGGCCTAATCAAGTCTCGCTCATAGACGCCTGGAGCAGTGAGATTGGCCTGATCTCAAAGTGCACCATCAGCCACAAATTACAGGCTTTGATTTTGGGTTAACTGCATGCCACTCCTGTAAGAACAACAGTGACAGTTGTAATATGGAGGTAGTTAGACACCTGTAATAGAATGTAACCAGAGGACATATGCTACCAGAACACAGGGATCTTATCCAGCCACCGACCACAGACATGTAAGTGGCTTATACAGTGTAACAGTAGGCCACAAAAAAGCCTTTGATAATGTCTACAGAGATACAACAGATGTAAAAACATAAATGACCGATGAGAAAAGGGTGCAAATAATAGCACGTGATAGGAATCAGTAAGTATGAAGCATATGAGGTGTTTAAAAAAACAGGGAAAAAAATGGAATTTAAAGCTACAGGACCGCGTGTCTGGGGGAGGAGGGTTAATATGAGAAGTACAGTAATGTCAATAATAGCACGCAATAGGAATCAGTAAGTATGAAGCATATGAGGTGTTTAATAAAACAGGAAAAAAACTGAATTTAAAGCTACAGAAACGCGTGTCTGGGGGAGGAGGGTTAATACGAGAAGTACAGTAGTGTCGGTCATTTCTACATTTCTGGGATGTTTTGAAAATTGAGAGTGTTAGGGATTAACATAACGATGTGTTAATATGAAAGCACTCAAATGAATGAATTAAGTAGGGGTTCTACTTAATACATTAAATTAACACAATTACATTTGACATTGTTATAAAATTGTACTAAACAACATAATACATTTTACATTAAATGATATGCCAGTTTATTTTGCATTTTTCTGTGCATTCAGTGTGTGTGTGTGTGTACATTAGTTAGAGAGAAAGACAGAGAGAGAGACAGAGAGAGTTTTCAAAGCACGTTGCTGAAAAGAATGTATTTCTCTGTTTCATTAATATGTAACAGAACATGCATCTATTAGGAGAACAGCATGCTGTGTGGTTTTCCTGCAATCACGAGCTGTAAGAGATCACAGAGATAACAGCCCTTTTAACAGCAGTTGTTACAGGCACAATATATTGACTTGTCACAGACAGATACATTCTCACCCTAAGACAGACACCAAAGAATGCAAGCTGAAGATTTTTAGGCATGTAAGAATTTGAAATTCTTTAAATTTAAGAATTTGAAGTCTTAAAATCCGTAGCTAGACATCCATTCAAATGTGTCAACCGGACAGTGAGAATAAAGTGAAACCCACTATTTTATTAAAAATTTAATATTAAACCTCTGAAGATCAAATCTTTCTTTATTACAGCTTTAAACATCAGCTGGTCCAACCTCAAGCTCAAGTTCAAGATCTGTTCCTCTGTAGATAGAGAACAGGAGAAGTTACAGTCATGCTGATTCTCTTCCAAGGAAACAAAGCATCTTTACGGCACTGCAGCTGCAGTAAATCATAGCTGACAGATGAATAGCAGGTTTCTGTTACATCTGGTGAGAGGTTTTACTGTAAGTGGACAACATGTTTGGCAGATGAGTTGGAAGCTGGAGCCAGCACAGAGATGGAAGGGCAAACACCAAGGTTTTCGAACCCTGCCTGGGGCGTATGTGTGTGTGTGTGTGTGTGTATAGACAGTGAATCTGGTTTCTTGCCATGGGTCTCATGCCATACAGCCAGCAGACAGCTTCTATCAAGTCTGACAACCCCAAATCCTAAATACACCAAAGACTTCAACTTGTTTTGGAGGTGAGTATGAGGAAGGTCTTTGGTTATAGTTACAGAGGCGAGGCTGGGGTCTTTTACCCTGCATGTGCCCATCCCAGTTCAGGCGTCTGGTGGGCATTCTGCCAAAAACTAGAGGCCTCTTGCTGTTTAACAACAATAAATTTACTGCCACGCACCATATTGCTGTTACATCATATAAACATGGCTAATTCCCCCCTTAAATTAAGCTGCGAGTGGCAGAACTGACCATATTTGGGTAGGTTACTAGGCTACCTGGGATGCCCTCTATGACCCTGAGGTCTAAGCGGGGCCCTCATCCTCATATCTGAGAAACTCTTTGAGGTATTTATGAATCTGTATACACAGCCTCTCTGTTGTCCCCTGATCATCAATTTTACACGTTCTGTCTGCGAATTCTACTGACACGACCCAGAAAATGTCATCGTAATTTGTGAAATAACAAACCTCAAGGACAGAGTGACGAACGCTTCTTTTTAGCCTCAAACCTCATTTTTGAAAGATAGAAACGTGCAGCTGATCCTTCACGTGAAAGGCGATATGTAGAGCAGGCGACGCGTATGAATATTTGACGACAGCAAGTACTTCACAGACAATGATTTAGGTTGAGCCTCCGATTATGTCCCTAATTTCGCTTCACTTTGGGGACCGCCACTCTTTCTTTGTACCTTAAAAATGTAAAGCCCTTCAAAGATCACCTTGAAAAGAAGGGATTGTGGCTAATTGAGCACTGTAGCAGCGTAATTGGGCCAAAGGACCTATCCACATGAAGAGGGTGACCCCTCGAACCTAGTCCTGAAAAAGAGACAAAGCCAATGGGAGGGGTAATGTGAGCCAAGGGATTCTAACCCACTCTTGTGGGAGCTTGTTTCACACACACTGGCCAAAGAGGAGCTTAATAACTTAACACGCTAGTATGTTTATCCTCTTGAGGAGGGTTTCTCCTCAGAACCTCCAACATTCTCACAGAT
>JAZGTJ010016081.1:0-12933 GCA_036877575.1 Botia almorhae | reverse complement strand
AAGGTTGTGCGTGTTGTGGCTTCACAAATGCTTTGCTGCATACCTCGGTTGTAACGAGTGGTTATTTCAGTCAAAGTTGCTCTTCTATCAGCTTGAATCAGTCAGTCCATTCTCCTCTGACCTCTAGCATCAACAAGGCATTTTCGCCCACAAGACTGCCGCATACTGAATGTTTTTCCCTTTTGACACCATTCTTTGTAAACCCTATAAATGGTTGTGCGTGAAAATCCCAGTAACTGAGCAGATTGTGAAATACTCAGACCGGCCCGTCTGGCACCAACAACCATGCCACGCTCAAAATTGCTTAAATCACCTTTCTTTCCCATTCTGACATTCAGTTTGGAGTTCAGGAGCTTGTCTTGACCAGGACCACACCCCTAAATGCATTGAAGCAACTGCCATGTGATTGGTTGATTAGATAATGAGAAATTGAACAGGTGTTCCTAATAATCCTTTAGGTGATAGTACATTCCAGTAATAGCTAATGGCATTTGTTTGGCAACATAGTTCTTAAAATGTTTGCAGTATTTTCATTAGCCACCTAAATTTTTACTTATTTTATTGTATCTTGTGTTATTTTATATTGTTAAAATAAGAAAATTGTATTGTAATTTTGGGGTGAAAGCAAGTCGATATCTACGTCTAATAATTCAGTTTAGGCATATTTGACCCCAAATTCATAGTAAGTCAGTATTAAAGAAACATTGAACCAATGATTGAACAATGCACACATTTTCTTTCCATTTCCAGTTTCTTATAGACATGTTAAAAGTGAACATTTATGATTTTTTTTGTGATTAGATTTGCTGTCAGAGACAGAACAATTATGAACAGGGCATGTGCAGAACTGAGCCTAGCTCATTACAGGCCTTTATGATGATGTTACATTGTGACTTTATTGGTTTAGAATTTCAAAAGCTTTTTTAATGGTTATGAAGAGAAATTTAGATCTCTAAATGTTCTACTCTGTGGACAAATTATCTCCCTCCCTGCCCTACTGGTCGGTCCTTGGCAGATCTATGATGGACCTGTTTACAACGCTGTTGACAAAACATCTGCATGTATGTACATGCAAGTATGTAAGCTTACATTTTTAGTACTGTATGTATGTTTTATGTACACATTCTGTTTTCCCCTGCATCCGAAAGCATGAGTAAATATGTTTTTTGTTGTATCATTTTTATAATTTTAAAAAACACTTTTTCTTATAAGCTATTAGTTTTATCCACTGTGAAGTTTTACTCTCTGCACTATGATTTGATTTATTGTCCAGCCAGGTTCCCCATGGTAGTTGCTATGGAGACAACAGTGAAAATGGCATCTCTGCCAGATTGAAAACTGTGAAGACAAAATGGAGCTATAGAAATAATGTTGCTGTGTAATATAAAATGTACAAAAAAACTCTTGCATATTAAATATCTGCTGGAATACTGAATAAATATTAAAGGTACTCAAAACAGAATCAATTCTGGTCTGACTGCAGTTTTTCCACATTAAAACACCCAAACCCAAAATATGGCACAGCTTATTCATGTTAGTGAGTTGCCAATTATTTGACACAGCAGGGGGCAATGTTTAACTAAAACAAAGTCCCGTGATCTACATTATGGGTTTCTTAGTAGTGATAGTAAGGTAAAGCTTTTTGAACCAGCGGAGCTTTTAACACAATTGTATTGGAAAAGGGTTTGGACAGGGCTGTGGCAATTTGGACAGATGATCTGTCACTGTCATGCTTTGCATGAAAAGGCCTCAACATGGACAAAGTATTATTATTATAAGCCAGCGACTGGGAGCAAATCAAACACTGGACCAAAAAAATAAATGGTAAGTATAGGCTTACTTGTCTTTACATTACTAGCATAATGTTAACATGACTTGGCACGATACTAGCATGAGTTAGCATGATGCCAGCATGACTTAGCATGATAAATATATTAAAATATGGCTTATTCATGATGTTAGGAGGTTGCTAAGATCATGTAAATGGTTGCTAGGGTGCTAGGGTTGCTAGCTAATGCCCAAGTCAAATAAGCCCACCCACATCTCTACAGTGTTTTTAATGTTGAGATATGGCTTATTAATTTATTACATGGCTGGGGTGCAGTAAATGGTTGCTAGGATGTAGCTAGACAGTTAACAGGGTAAAACAAATAGACAGATATGCGTGTAAATCAAAAGAGCCAACTCCCACATCTCTATGATGTTCTGGTGCTGAGATTTAGCTAATTCATGTTGTTTTCATGTTGTTGTGGCTGCTTTAAATGGTTGCTAGGGCATGGCTGGACAGTTTCCATGGTAATTATCAAAGACTATTTGGCAGTCTGAGTCAAAAGAGGCCACCCACTTGTCTATACAATGTTCTGATGCCTCTCACCTTTTCAATGGAAGCGAATGGGGTGGTTGCTGGGGTACTGTCACTGGTTGCTAGGGCATGGCTATTAAGTTGAAACGTTATCATGTGTTGCTGCTTACTAAGCCAAGCGATTTGAGTCCAGCCCCAAGTCTCTATGACATTCTGATGCAGAGATATGATGTTACAAAATTCAGTCCAATGTTAAGTCTAGTAAGAGGAAGTCAAGGAATTTTTACCCACTTTTTGTACACCCAAAGAGCACTGCACACCCAATCACTTTTAAAAGTCAGCATGCCTCTCATGAGTTTACAACAAATGGTGTGTGACGAGTTACATACCGAAGAGAGTAATACTTGTTTTGCTCCGCAAGTACCACTAATAAATCAAATTAAAATCATTGTAGCCTGGCAAGCAGCAGACTATAGGCCTTTTCCCAATATACCCTCGCTGCAGCCTGTAGCCTGAATGACCTACTGGATTAAATCCATGGTATTGTGGACGTTCCCTTTCAGTCAGTCATGTTCAATGTTATGTCAACGGACTGATGTATGACGTATGGGGTCTTGCTTGAGAACCCTATCACCTTCGAGTAGAAAATATAAACGGGGGACATCCTAGCCTGCTCCCCCGTCTGCCTGTCGCCGAGGGCGTCCGCCTGCTTGAGCCAGCCACAGGAAGTCGACGGCGCTCCTCAGGCCCCTTAGTGTGGATGTGTTTGCAGGACGCGTTGCCTCCTCATGCACCCCTGCCTCCCGGTCGGGGCTGTTTGCTCAGCCTCCTCTTTGGCTCAATCCCGGCCCTGGCACTTCTTCGGGCACATTTCTCGCCCCCCTGGTACCACTTGCACGGAGTCTGGGTACCTGGCTAGCGCTCCCCAGCCCGTCTCGTTGGCTTCTGAATCGGTCCCTGCACAAGCTGCCCTTCAAGATGCTCATGCAGAAGCGTATTCTCTCATGCGTTCGCGCCAACGATTGGTTCACAGCGGTCGACCTGAAGGACGCGTACTTCCACGTCTCGATTCTGCCCCGACACAGGCCGTTTCTTCGGTTTGCGTTCGGGGATCGAAGCGTACAAGGTCCTCCCCTTCGGGCTGTACCTGTCTCCCCGCGTCTTTACCAAAGTCGCGGAGGCCGCCCTTGCCCCATTATGGGAAGTGGGTGTTCGCATTCTCAACTTCCTCGACGACTGGCTCATTCTGGCCCACTCTCGAGAGCAGTTGTGCAAACACAGGAACCTGGTGCTCTGGCACCTTAGCCACCTGGGGCTTCAGGTCAACTGAGAAAAGAGCAAGCTCTCCCAACACAGAGCATCTCTTTTCTTGGTATGGAGCAGGACTCGGTAACTATGGTGGCGTGCCTCTCCAATGAGTGCACGCAGTCACTGCTGCGTTGCCTGAACAAGTTCAGCACCAAGATGGTGGTCCTACAGAAGCTCTTTCAGAGGCTCCTGGGGCATATGGCATTTACGGCTGCGGTCACTCCGCTCAGCCTGATGCATATGAGACCACTGCAGCACTGGCTACGTGACAAAGGTGGGCATGGCGCCGCAGCACATACCGAGTGACTATCACATCGTCAGGCCACTAAACCTTCAGCCCTTGGTCGGACCTTGCCTTTCTACAGGCCGAGGGCTTCTTCCACCAGGCGTGCATACGTCTTGACGTGGAGCCTCTTCACTGACTGGTGTTCTTCCCGTGGAGAAGACCCCTACAATTTCCCTGATCAGCTCAGTGCTTTCCTTGCTGCAGGAAGGGCTGGAACGGAGGCTGTTCTCTTCAGCCCTGAGGGTGTCTGTGGCCGCTACATCGGCCCGTCACCTAGCAGTAGAAGGTATTTAGGAAAGCACAAGCTCGTCATCAGGTTCCTGCGGGGCGCCCACTAAACCACCCCGAGGCTCCCTCTTGAAATTTTTCGTAGTCATCTTGGGGCTACAGGGAGCCCCTGTCGAGCCGCTGAGTCAGTCGAGCCGAAGAGTCTGTCTCTCAAGACAGCGCTCTTGACCACGCTCGAGAGGGTGAGGCACCTGCAGGCATTGTCAGTCGGTGATTCATGCCGAGAGTTCAGGCTCGTCTACTCTTACATTCTCTTGAGACCCAGGCTGGCTACATTCCCAAGGTTCCCACCATGCCTTCCAAGGATCAGGTGGTGAAACTGCAAGCCCTGCCCACGGAAGAGGCAGACCCAGCCTTTTTTTTGCTTTGTCCTGTTGTGTCTTGCGCATTTATGTGGACCGCACTCGGAGATTCAGATGCTCTGATCAGCTCTTTGTCTGCTTTAGAGAGTGGCAGAAGGGGAAGGCCCTCCCCAAACAGAGGTTGGCCCACTGGATAGTGGATGCCATCGCCTTGACGTATCAGTCCCAAGGCATGCCACTTGACTAGGAGTGTTGCCTCCTCCTGGGCGTTGGCGCATGGCGCCTCTTTAGCAGACATTTTCAGAGTTGCGGGCTGGGCGGCACCCAACACCTTTACGAGGTTCTACAACCTCAGGGTAGAGCCTGTATTCTCCCGTGTGTTGGGGCGCACTGGCTAGTGAGTAGAAGTGGGGGTGTGTTAGTAAATTAGTCAAGGAAGTGAAGATGAAAAAGATGAGTTTTTAATTGTTTCTTGAAAACGGCTAATGACTGGAGATATGGAGTTCATTCCACCAACCAGGCAGAGTGAAATAGAGAGTCCGGGAGAGTGATTTCTTCACTCGTTGAGCAGCTATTGGCAGCCAGTGCAACTGAATGAACAGTGACGTGCTCTTTTAGGCTCATTAAAGACCACTCTAGCTGCTGCATTCTGAATCAACTGCAAGGGCTTGATAGAACAAGCCGGAAGCCCTGCGAGTCAGTAGTAGAGCAGTGTCTAGTGTAAATGAGATCGAGCTGGTTACCGGATTTATGCGTAGCTGAGGTTGGCACTCGGTTGAGGTCAAAGGAGGCAAGAAGGGTGTGAAAGTTAGAAGCTTGAGGCTTTCCAACGTGGATGTTGATGTCACCAAGCAGCAGTAGAGGAGTGTCTTCATCAGGGAAGGATGACAGAAGAACATCCAGCTTGTCCAAGAAGTGAGCTAGTGGACCTGGGGGGCATTAGATGACAACCACATGACAGTGAAAGGAATGGGTAATAGTAGTTGCATGGAATTCAAAGGAGGTGATTGCAGTAATAGATGGTTTTAGAGAGAGTTTCCAGTCTTTAGAAATCAGTAGCCCAGTCCCCCCACCCCTTCCTGTCTGACAGGAAGTGTGTTTGTGGAAAGTAAATTTGGTGGAGAGGGCTGCATGTGTAGCAGTGTCCTCAGGTCTTATCCAGGTCTCTGTTAGAGCCAAGAGATTAAGGTTAGAATGAGCAGCTATGGATGTGATGAAGTCTGCTTTGTTAACAGCAGACTGACAATTCCAGAGGCCCACCGAGAGAGTTAGTGGTGTATCAGAAGACATATGTACAGTTCGAAGGTTATGAAGATTGCGGCGCCTGTAGCGCACATTATAAGATTTGCGAGTGTTAGTAATAACAGGGATAAGTAGACACATAATATAAGTGCAAGAGGTAAGAGGTACAAAAGGACATTAAATAAAGAAAATAGTACTCAAGTGCTTTGTCAGTGTCTTTGCTCGATGGAGTCTCGCAGGTAGAATCTCTGGTCTTCACACGAGGAGGGATGCCGTGATCGCTGCCACGGTGAACTGAATGTTTAAATACGTCCCTGAGGTTCACGCTGATTGAGTTCAGCAGGACACGCCTCTACATTAACCGCAACAAAAGCTACCGAAACTCATGCGGGGGAGCGCGGGATCAAACGCGACTTTCACGCGTCAAACAAGGTAACAAAAACCATACAAATACACTTCCTACAGCTGCGCTATAAACAACTAAAGCCAAGTCTAAATGTACTTACACGCTGCTGGTCTCATTGCTGAAGTGCTTCTCCTGACAACTTACCAGTGCGCTCTGAATATAAACTTTACCTGGCGATTGGACACGCCTCTACATTAACCGCAACTTAGGGACTTTTCATTGCATTTCTTTTCAGTGGTTTCCCTGCAGCGGAGGAGCCTCACGCCAGGCCCAGCACTAGTGTGTGTATGCCTCAGTCAGCCCTTGTGCCAGGCTAGGTGCCCCATGTGTAGTGATTACCCCTTGGTGATCCCACATGTGTATTCTCCACGGTATGGTTTCCCTATCGGTGTTCTTGTGCTGGTTCGTGTTGTTCAATTTGGATGTCGTGGAGATTGTGTTTGCCCGCTGTTGAGACCTTTGTCTCTACATTCGTTTTCTGACTCGCAGTCCTTTCTTGTTCATTGTTGTTGTGTCAAAGCTTGTTACTTTTTTAAAAATATATATAATTATTCATACTTGTGTCAGGTATTCATAAAAGAGGCAGGTTTTTAGCTGTTTCTTGAACGTAGTGAGGGATGCAGCAGACAGAACAGAGTTTGGAAGATCAGCAAGGGATGATGAAGATGAACCTGCGAGCAAGTGTGATTGTGTGTCTTTAGAAGAGGCATATTAACATTAATTTGTGGGAATGTGATAATATGTTGTGGCTACAAGATCAGGTGTTGAGGTAACGACATATGTCGTGGCCATGTGATGTGAAGTGATTCCTTTCCTATGAAGAGGGAACGACATCCTTTCTCATGACCACGACTTCTTATTTTGAGGGAATGACATCCTTTAAGAAGTGTCTGGCTGCAGCATGCAGTGGACTTCCCAGGCCCACATCAGTGTGACATCAGTCTCCACGCCTATGTCCAAATACATCACATTCTCATTAACTCTGAAACAAGAGTACGCATCAGGAAGACCAGGAGACAAATTAAAATGGTTGACGTTGTTGGTTATGTCTGTAAATATACAAATCTGTGGTTCATATCCCATTGTAATTCCAAAAGTATTTGTGATATTATATATTTCTGCTTTCTTAATAAGAAATTCCATTAATAAATTTACAAGGACTGTACTGTGGCCCACTTAATCTTTTCCTGCTAATGTTGTTACGTTATCTTTTAACATTAACGTTAATAAAGTTAGCGAACAATTACCGGCGAGAATTTGGGTGTCATTTGTGTGTATATGCATAAACAACACAGGCACGTTGTTACTTAGCAATGCTGCTGTTTCTTCCATTATAATGTTAGCCCTACATCAAAGGACATTACAAAAAAGGGCATTAGTTCAACAATAGTTTTGCTCAACAATTTTGTGGCTTTATCTATTATTATATTTTGTGGGTTCAGTCAGCTCTTTGTTCGTAAACATACTATAGGCCTAGTATACGTAATTAGCCTTATCCCACACATATTATTTGCAATAATACCATTAACATGTCTGACAATTCTGTTTTATTATTATTATTTGTTTTTTATGTAAAGCTGTTTTGAAGCAATTCTAAAAAGCGCTATATAAATAAAATTAAATTGAATTATCTTACGCACCCGATGAAGAGCAGTTCTGCCGGGATAGAGGGTTAGAATGGTCCTGCTGCTGTTTTACCACTACAGAACAATTTCCTCTCAAATTCACTTGGAAAACCACATAAGCCATGCAGTGGAGCATGGGGGTATGGTGGAGCATTTCTCTAGATGTTGACTGATTTTTGTGGTTTTAAATAATAATTATGTTTGTATGTATAATCTGTACTTGCATCTCAAAGACAGACGAGATGAGCTGTAGTTACCTGGGATGTGATGAGAATGTTGCTGTTATGTTTATCTAATCGTGTGTTTTCTGAATCTTGCTTTGTACAATCTTACTGGTTGTACGTATTCTGTATTTTTAACAGGAGTGTGAAAAATACTCAATGAAGCAAGGGGTGTCTTTTTATTCATCTTTACCTGAAGGACCTGGACACATTTGATATCAAGTTCAAGTGTTGATAAACAAGGCCTGATGACTGATTACTAATTACAATTCCATGTTACTTATATAATCTATCAAAACAAGCAATCTCTCTATTTAAGTAGGTCAAAATCAATCATTATAAATTTGGTTTTATCTCATTACATAAATGAATAAGGTAAGGTGTAGGTTTTCATTAACAAATTGCCTAATAAACCAATGCAAGCTTTTTACCCGCTGTTTTGATAAGGAAAAGTTTCTGTATTTTATACCATGTACACCAGAGGCACCATTTGATCCAGCTTGAGCTCACTGAATTTGTGCGTATTTTATGAAGTCTGTCATTCGTATACATTTGTGCGATGTGAAATATACAAAAGCATATTGTAACTCTCCTTTCCCTTAGCACACTAAACACCACAAATGACACAGCATCTAGGGTGAAAGGCATTAAGGGTAAAGTAGAACAGTGCTCTAGGTTCTTATAGAGCCAAATGGGAGACACAAATTAACATGGTATGAATAATGATGGAAATGTTTATATAAAAAATGGATGTATGAATTGATTTGAATGAATGATTAACTTGCTTTTTGGTTTCAGGAAACAGATGTATGTAGAACAGTTCGTACATCCATTTTTTAGCAGCATTTCCATCATTATTCATACCTACTTTATCTGTTTGTTCATTTATCTCTCCCATTTGGCTCCATAAGAAACCTAGAGCACTGGTCTACTTTACCCTTAATGCCATCCATTTGTGGTGTTTAGTGGGAAAGGAGGATTAGAGTGGTGGCGAGCAATCTTGATCCATGTGATGAACTACATGTCATCGCCGTTTTCGCATCAAGAACGATGAAACCTCAATTCTCTTGTAACACAAAAACTGAAGTTCAAATAAAATAAATGTTTTATCAAACTTTCCATTTAGTCCAACTCAAAGTTTATCTTATTTTATCTCAAAATGTCTCTGCCCATCTGTCCGTGCTCACTCATCTTCTCACACTCTTGTCTCAGTCTTTTTTCCTTTTTAATCACGCAGCTCACGTTGACTTCACCTGATTGGTCAACAGTGCGTTCCTTACATTTTTTAAAGGCAACACTGCATATTTCACATGCATCGTTACAGTCAGAGAAAATGAACATAAATAAATTACAGAAAAATATGCAGTGGCGGAGCCAGAGGGGTGTCCAAAATTTTATTTGCTACTGGCAGTTCCTGATGCTGATTGACATCTCATTTGTCTAAAGACGAGCCGAAGACAAGAGCATGGTTTCAAGGAAAGATGAATAATAAAACATCATATTTGAAATACGTTTCATAGTTTATTATAAGGTTTGTTTGCTGAGTAACGTTTATTATCCGCTGTGTAAGTTAACGAGGCGCCGACGACATTAGTTAACAATGAGATTAAAGAGATCAATTCGCACTTTAGACAGTTAACGCTATACTTTATCTGTGCTAGTATTACATGCACATACCATGTATGTAAGTTATTATATTTAATTTACGATGCTCAAATATTTTGCTAATATGGGGAAGTAATGTTAGGCTAGCTGTTTGTGACTTAAATTTAGTTGAAATGGAATAGCCAGCTCATATACTTTCTTCAGAATAATGTTATTTCGATCGATTGCTGATTTTAATGTGCAGGTATGATAATGGATATTTTAATTAGGATAAATATGTTTCTAACTGGATCAGATGTAACCAGACTGTAATATTTTTGCACAGGGTCAATTAAACATGAAAAGAAAGGGCGAGATATCAGACTTCTTTATAAAGAAGCACAAACAGGAAGATCAGGTTCAAACCGACCCTACCCTTTGCACTGGATCCCACAGCAGCTCCATACCTGAGACTAGTCAGAGTCAGTGTGGTCAGACTTCAGGTCCACCAGCAGGTCAGAGCATCTACTAGGCAATCACATGTTTCAACCAATGTTAGAATTTAAGCTCAGCTTCAGGAAACTAAAAAAATCAAATCCTGTCATTACTTATTAACTCACAACAAAGTGAGTAGATGATAAGTAAATTATTATATTTTCAAATTTTGAATTATATGTTGGTAATGAAATAGATTTGGGTTTTCTAAACACTTTCATTGTGTTTGTGTGTGTGTGTGCATCTTTGTGACATATCAGGATACAAATTTGTATAATGGTATGAGTATGACAGGTATTTCAGGAGAAGGTGACTTATGAGGACATTGCCCATGCCCCCATTTTTCAAGGCTTATAAATATTATAATGTTTACATTTAAATGTTCCCTGTGAGGGTTGGATTAGGGCAACAGAAAATAGTTTGTAGAGTATATAAACAATGGAAACCTATAGAATGTCCTCACAATTCACAAAAACGTGTGTGTGTGTGTGTGTTTTCACTATTCTATGGGAACTAATGGATTGTGTTGTAAATAGATGTATGAAGGGATGACACAGAGACCTCTGGCTCTGAGCAAGACAGTGAGCCAGAGCTGACAGAAGATGTCATCGAGCTCCTTCCAGCTGCATCAGGCACCAGATTTGCTGTTCCAAAAGGACCCAGTGGTAGGCCAGACCTATATTTTAAACTACACATTTTAGTTAGCTGCTTTCAGTTAGCTGATTTGTTCCCTTAATTGTGCAATTTTCTTATTTGTACATTTCCATAGAGATATGACGCATTTAAAATTATACTAATATTTTATATTATTTATTTTGCATTTCAGACATCTCAAGATCTAGAGAAGAGGGTCCTGTACACTTATCAATGTTAGATCTCATTCATGAGGAACGGAAAAAGACAGTGTAGGAAAACTGTTTGTACATTAAAACAATTGCTGATGTGCTGCTCTTGACTGCCACTCAAAATATAGCATAGAGAGGTCATCTAGAGTCTGATGACTCTTACAAGAAGGGTAATTTCTTGACAATCTTAGAAGAAACAGCAAAGCATGACCCTCTCATTGACAAAAGAATGAATGCATGCGGAAATGCTAAGAACACAATCCACCAAATCCAGAATTAAGTTCTTGAGGGCTTATCTGAGATGGTGCAAAGTGAAATAATAAGAGAAGTAAAAAAGTGAAGCTTTTAGTGTAATTGTAGATAAAACCAAAGATTTAAAGAAAAAAGAGCAGATCTCTTTAGTTGTGAGGTACTATTACAATGGGGCCATCCATGAAAGTTTTTTACACTTTCAGTCAGCTGAAAGCTTAGATGCTGCAGGCCTCACAAAAATGATAGTAGATTGCCTTGAGAAACATGGCCTAGACTACAGAAATAATCTTGTGGGGCAAGGCTATGACGGTGCATCCGTCATGAGTGGTAAGCATTCTGGTGTCTCTACACGGATTAAAAACAGTGCAGGATTCGCATTTTATGTGCACTGTAATGCACATTGTTTGAATTTGGTTCTTGTCGATGCTGTAAAATCAGTGCCTAAGGCAGTTAACTTTTTTGCTCTTGTGCAGAAGCTTTATAACTTTTGTCACTAATTATAAAAGGTATACTAGGTTTATACTATGTTTAAGAATAAAGAGTTGACTAAACCAAAACCACAAAATTATTGAGCAAGATATACTTTCTAGCTTACATAGGGATGGCATACAATAGATAACTAACATCTAATGGGACAGGGTTATAAGGGATATCCAATAGTCACATAAACTACACACAACATGCAAAAGTAGAATACATACATCCATAAAATATATACAATAAAAATATTAGACGTTTACAATTTACAAAACCCTAGGCTAAGCTAGACGTCAGCAGTCTCCCAGCAAGCAAGCCAACAGGGCGACAGTGGCAAGGAACCAAAACTCCAATGATGTATAAATGGAGAAATAAAACCTTGGGAAAAGCCAGGTTCGACCAGGAGGGCCAGTTCTTCTCTGGCACGTTAAAGCTGCAATTTGTAACTGTCTTGGATATGAACATTATTATGGAAGCATATGTGTAGCAAAATTCAATTTGCAATGCAATATGCATAACGGCAATGCAATATGCAAAATGACAATGCAATATGCAAAATGACAATGCAATATTCAAAACGGCAATGTAATTCTTTATTTAAATTTACATTTTCCATCACCTCCACGCGTGCAAAATTTGGTGCAGAATGAAATTGAAAATTAAATTATATTATTTACATTTGCCATTTCCAACAGTAGTCTTAAGTTGTAAAGTGCATACTATTTTAATGCTTTATAAGTAGCAAAATAAAAATGTATAACCCAAATTATATATTAATATATAATTATATAATTATTGATATGGGTAACGTGTCCAAGCAGAAACAATAGCAAAATTATCATTTAAATGTTATTTGTCCTAAATGCATATAGACTAACAGTTAGGACGATTACATTTTCATGATGACGCCGCAGGATGTTTGTAGCAAAATTCAATCCGAAAATGCATTCCGAGCTGACCACGCCCACGCAATCATTGCGTCAAGGCAGGGATTGGCGGAAGCGTGTTACGTTTAGATCGTTTGAAACATGGCAGCTGGAGATCTGATAAGATAGTTGAATTCATTGGCAGATAAAGTAGAGTGTGAACAGAGAAATAATGTTTCAGAAGATTTTTACGCGTATTTAGGTGACAGGACAAGATCAATATTGGAGCATTGGGCCTCGACACTCGTTGACTGCTGAACCACTGCTGAACCGGCTGGTCCCGCCCTGATTGTAAGGCAAAACGTGATTGGTTGGAGCGAAAACGTGCAACGATTGGTCAGCCACACGTGGGCGGTATCTGATTGGCTTAAGTA
>JAZGTJ010016080.1:0-12934 GCA_036877575.1 Botia almorhae | reverse complement strand
GAGATGATTTTCAATGTAGAAGTCCATAAAAGAGGTACATGATAAAAGTCCCTTCAAACTAACCATTCGTGCCTAAATAAACAAGCAAATAAATAAATAAATAAAACACATGAAAGATATTTTTTATTTTTTTTCTATTAAAACTTTTAAAGAATGAAGCGTTAATAGCATTTGTTTGTAGTATTGCACAATTTTATTTATATTGTTATTTATTTTAACTGAGCTACCTAGAAAAAAGTCTCACTGATATTTCTATTAATTGTTCATTTGTGAATACATAATGACAGACATAGATCAGGCTGCGTGCACATGTTGCATGTCCAAATTGTATGAGTTATATGCCACACTATTTAGTACAGTGTGTTTTACAGTAGGGCTTTAATATGACGCAATGTCACGGGTGGACCTGTACACCACCTTTATCAGAGAAGACCAGGCAAAGCACATTTGACCACCCACAGCCAATCAAATGCAAGGAAGCCTAAAGGCGTGCCATTTTTTTACGTAGACTATGTAGGCACCATGTGTGTGCTAAAGAAAGATAAAACTGTTTATTGCAATTTCATAAGACTCACATTTTCTGTCATTACTCCAATATAACTCCATCATCAGAATACAAAACATGTACAGAATTAATTTAATCCAGTGAAACCACAGAAGGTAAGATGCAATTTTATTAAATGTCAGCTGTTGTTTAAGTAACATTTCAAAGCTATTTTCCTGGTACTATATAATATGTACATTTATAATATGTACATTTTCTTGGAATTTACCCTGGTAAAACACATCTGTCAAAAAGTAATAAATAGAAAAAATATATAATATAACGTAAGGTAATGTATAATTGTCCAGTTGTCCAAGATTGAAAATTATGATCCTATACAGCATGTATTGCATAAAAAAGTCTATAATTGTTGATCAAGTTTGGGGACACTTTTGATTTTAAATTCACATTTGAAAACATGTTACTTTATTTTATTTAATGTCATTCATTGTAAATTTATATGCTTATTGTTACGGTAACACTATTGATATACCATGTACAATAACCGATTTGTATGGATTTCAGATCACAGTTTCAACAAAACAATTGTTTTAAAATGTAGCAAGCAGTCATGGAAGAACCCAGAGATTATGGTAAAATTTGCTGCACCACACGATATCTTAAAATTTCATTTATTATGATTGGCATGCATTGTTTATGAATTTACTGTATGTTACTCAACAGTTGGAGACTTCCTGACTGAATTCAAAGATCTGATAATTGCGAGAGCAACACGGGTCAGTGAAATTACAGAGGCAGTTATTTCCCAAAGTCTGATCCATGAAGTGGCAGCTCAGCAAGTGCAGGCCGCTCCAGCTCAGCAGGAAGCAATGCGGCTCCTGTTTGAGGCTTTGGAGAGAGAGCCACCCCGACACAGAGTGTCTTTCCATCTCATCTTGAGAATGACTGAGCCTGAGCTGCTTCAAGAATTAGGTGAGAACATCTTTCTCATGTTGTGTGTGTGGGGTGTGTGAAGAAATTAGTAAGATAGACATAGTGTTCACATTTTGACAACAAATGTAATAATTAGGTCACCAAAAAAAGGGAAAAGTAATAATTTATGATTTACTCACCCCCATGTCATTACAATATTGTATTTTGCATGTTTTTTTTCTGTGGAACACAGGAACAAGAAATTGTTCACTTTACCATACAATGACAGTTAACTGAGACCATGTCTATTAAAGGTAGGGCAGGCAATTTCGGAGTGGCTAGCAATAGCAACCTAGCTTTGAAAGAGTAAGATCCCACCCTCCCTTCAGAGTGCTCTCCAAAACCACGCCTCCTCCAACACATAAATGCATATATAGTTTGACAGACAAGTAGGACATCCAATCATTGTATTCTGGCTGAATGCAAAGATTGGACAAAGATGTTATGGTCCTGCACCTTCCATGGAAAATTAGGAAAAACGTCTACCCTGCATTAAAGCTCCCAAAATATAAACAGAGAGGATGCTGTCACAATGGTTGTGCTTTTTACTGCATGGAGATTCTACAAAATAATTTTTTGTCCCACAGAGAAAACAATTATACACATTTGAAATTACATAAGGTCAAGTAAATCATGGATAGTCTTATAATGAATAATATAAATTTTCGTTGAAGCTATTGTTTTGAAAATACAACAACAACTTTTTTTCAGAGTGCATACAACGCAACAGCAAGCACACGCAAACAGATATAGGCAGTCCACCCAGAGAGAAAAGAAGACAGGATGACAAAGACAGACATGCAAGTGACATCCAGGTGAGAAAAGATTCACTGAAGAGACGGAAACTGGAGACTATGCGTGCCATCGAACAGATAGAGAAACTCTGGGAAGGAACCAAGAAAGAAAGAAATGAGATAGACAACATGAGGCAGAGGATTCAGAGACAGCAAGATGAGATAGCCAGCATGACTGTGGAGAAGAGACAGCTTGAGAGATGTATTACTGACATAAAAGCTGAGATGGACCACACCCATGAAAGAATGAATCGGAGCAAAGAAGAGATAAGCAGAGAAAGGGAAAGAATTGAGCAAATAAAGTCAGATCTCCAAATGGAACAAATCACCCTGGATCAGAAGCGTAATGAGATCATGAGAGAAAGACAGAATTTGGAGATGATCAGGTATGAAGCTCTGAGAGAGAAGGAGGAGCTGGAGAGCAACCGTGAAAGCACCAAGCATGAGATCGAACGAATGGAACAAATGAAAAGTGCCATACTGGTTCAGATTAATGAGATTGAGATGAAGATTGAGGAAACAAAGCAGGCGAAAAGTCAGATGGAGCACATGAAGACAGAAATAGAGGAGGAGAAGAATGAGCTAGAGAGAAAGAAGAGTGATATCAAGAGGCAAAGGGAGCAGTTTGAGCAGATTAAACTTGACATACAGCAAGTGAAGAATGAAATGGAGCAAAGGTGGCATGAAACAGAAAAGGAAGGGCTAGAACAGAGAGCTATGATCCAGAAAGAAAAAGAGGAACTGAAATATATACAAGTTGAGATTCAGAGAGCAAAAGAAGAGGTTGAAAGGAACAAAGCGGTGTCAAAGCAAGAGAAAGAGAGGATATTCCAGTTGAGAGCTCAGGCACTTGAAGAAAAAGACCTTATTGAGAAAAAATGGCAAGAGGTGCTGAGAAAAGAGAAAGATATGGAAGAGTTAAAACATAATATTGAGATAGGTAGAGAGGAGTTAGTCATGAATGGAGAGTTGGCCAAAAAAGAATGGGAGAAGATTGAACAGGCCAAGTTAGACATACAAGGTCACATTAGTTCTATGGAGGCCAGGGTTGAGGAGACAAAAAGAGAAACTGAAAGGCTGCAACATATAAAAATGGAGATGCAGAGAGAAAAAGAGAATCTTGAGAAACAGAAGGATGATACAAGGAAAGCTAAAGAGGAAATGGAGAAAAAGAGGTATGAGATAGTTACAGATGAGCTAGAACACAGAGCTAGCCTGCAGAGAGAAAGAGATGAACTGGAGAGGTTGAGAGTAGAGATACAAAGAGCTAATGACACAGAAAAAGCAAAGATTCAGAAAGAGAAGGATGAAAGCGTTCGGATAAGAGATGAGGCTATACGAGAAAGGGAATTTACTGAAAGAATGAAAGTAGAGATAGAGGCTGAAAAAAATATCTTGAATAGAAGACAAGACGAAATGCTGAGGGAAAGACAGGAACTTGAGAGAATTAGACATGAGACAATCAGAGCCAAAGAGGAGATTGAGAAAAGCCAGGAGGTCACAATCCAGGAATATGAGAAAATGGAAAAAA
The DNA here is from genome assembly GCA_036877575.1 of Botia almorhae. Taxonomy (NCBI): domain Eukaryota; kingdom Metazoa; phylum Chordata; class Actinopteri; order Cypriniformes; family Botiidae; genus Botia; species Botia almorhae. The sequence continues at coordinate 9,132 of JAZGTJ010016080.1, read as the reverse complement.
TGAAGGCTGAAATTCAAGGACAAATTGAAGATATTGAGAAAAGTGTGGAGGAGACCCAAAAAACAAAGGAAAAAATGGAGGAGATGAAGGCTGAGTTGGAGGAGGAGAGGGAGGAGTTGGAAAGAAAGAAAGATTTGGTGGAAAGAGAGATAGAACAATGTGAGTTTATCAGAAGCGAAATTGTCAAAGTGAAGGAGGAAATGGAAAGCAGGTGGCAGGAAACAGAGAGAGAGGAAGTGGAACTCAGAGCAAAAACTCAGTGTGAGGTGGAAAAATTGGAACAACTTAGAAAAGAGGTCCAGAGTGCCCAGAGAAATATTGAGGAGAGCAGCGTGGAGCTAACGCGGTGGAAAGAGAACCTGGACAAAATGAAAGTTCAGACAGAAGAAGAAAAAGTGGCTGTGAATAAAAAGATAGATGAAGTTAAAGCAAAGCAAGAGGAGTTAGCAAAAATTATAGAATGGATGGAGAAAGAAAGAGAGGAGATTGAGAATGGCAGAGAAAAGGCTAAGCAAGAATCAGATGAAATCAAAAACATGAGGGCAGAAATAGAAAACAGGATTATAGAAGCAAACCAAGAAAAAGAGGAGGTAAGCCAAGCACGGCTTGCTGTCCAAGAGGCTGAGTTGCTCCTAAGAAAGCAAATGGAAGATTTTGAAAAAAGAAGGTATGAAACTATTACAGAGACACTGGAGAAAAGAGATGAAATACATAAAAAAACAGATGAGTTAGAACAATTAAATGCAGAGATACAAAGAGCAAAACTTGAGCTAGAACAGATGAGGGATTCTGAAAAAGAGTGTTTGCAGAAGATGTTGGAGGAGGCAAAGCTAGAGAGAGAAGCAATTAAGCAAATGAAAACAGTTTTACAGAGGGAGATGGAAGATCAGGAGAGACGCTTAGCTGAGACAGAGGCAGAGAGAGTGGAGCTCAAACAGATTCAATGTCAGGTCCAGAATGAGAAGAGTGATGTGGAGAAAATGAGGTATGAGATAATAAGGTATAACATAGAACAAAGTGCTCAGTTAGAGAAACAAAGAGAAGAACTTGAGACCATCAAACTTCAGCTACTTAGTGACAGAGACAACGTAAACAAAAGCAGAGACTTAGCAAGACAAGAGGCAGAGAAAGCTGAGCTTCTTATGATTGAGATCCAGAATCAGAGAGAGGATATCAATAAAAGGCTGGAGGAGACAAAGCAAAGAGAGGATGCTTTAAGACGTATGAAAGAGGACATGGAGCATGACAGAGAAGATCTGGAGAAGATCCGTGTGGATACATATGAGGAAGTCAAGGATGAGATCAAAAGAGTGAGGGCAGAGATAGAGCGACTGTGGGATGAGGCCGAAAAAGGAGAACAGGAGGAACGAGAGAAAATCAACAGAGAGAAAGAGGAGATGATGAAGAAGATGGAGACAATGAAGAAGGAGATGGTGGAGATTGAAGACATGAAGATGGAGCTAAAGAAACAAAAGAAGGACATTGATGTAGAGATGGAAAAGGCAAGGACAGAAATGACTAAACTGGAAAAGATGAAAGCTGACCTGCAGAGACAGAAAGACGAGATTGAGAACAAGATGGCAGAAGCAAAGAACGAAAGGGACCAGATGGAACTAATGAGATCTGAGATCTTGAAACAAAAAGAGGATGTTGAAAAAAAAATGCAGCTAGCGAAAGCAGAGATGGACAAAATGCAGCGTGTCAAAGATGAAATACAAAGACAAAAAAAGGAGCTGGAGGAAAGGATGCAAAAAACCAAAAGAGAGATTGGAGAAATGGAGCTTATGAAAAGAGAGATGGAGGGGAAGAAGAAAGAACTTGACCAAAGGATGAAACTGACCATGAGGAGAAAAGATGAGATGGAACGATTGAAGATGGAGATACAAAAAGCAAAAGAAGACATGGAACGTAAAAAAATTGAGACAGAGAGGAAGAAATATGAGATGGAACAGGTCAAAGCTGAAATCCAAAAAGCAAGGGAGGAGTTTGAACTTAGGATGGAGGAGAGAGATTCCGATGAAGAGAAAGAACAAATGAACCTCACACTGATCAGTCTAATACAGCAGACCGAGACAACAAGAGAAATGGTGAGGAACACAAAATTCCAGATAGAGAACAGAATGGCAGGAAGTCAGATGGAGACATCAGACCAGGAGGAGATGAATGCTGAGATGCAAAGGCTCATTTTAGAGATTGAACATATTCGAGAAATGCTGCGAGGTCTTACAAAGGAGGTGGAGCACATCAAGGAAATAATGAAGAGGGACAAGGAGGAGATGAGGCTGCTGAAGTCTGAAGTTCAAAGAAGGAGAAGAGAAATAGAATACAGGGAGGAAAAAGTAATCAGGGAACGAGATGAAGTAGAACTGTTGAGATCTATGATACAACGACAAAAAGATGAGCTGGAGCAGAGGTTGGAGGAGATAATTAAAGAGAATGACATGGTGGAACAGACGAGAGAAGATGTGGAAAAAGCTTGGAAGGATATAGAACAGGCAAAAGAAGAAATTAAGAGAGATAAAGAACTAATTGCTCAAGAAAAAGCAGGCAAAGAAGAGGTAAGTTATTGCTTACATTCACTTGCTAAATGGCTTATAATACAATCAGTATTATACGTATTATCAGCGGCAGCTGGAGAATCGTTTATAAAGTCAATCTGAAATGGCATTAGCAATTTTATATTTTGTGTTAACTTAATGTAGCATATTATATAGTGAAATGGGCTGTTTAACAAGAAAAACAAATTCAGGGTAAGACTTGAATTAATGCATCAATAAATTGGTGTAATGAGTGGTGTAACACACCGGTACGAAGCGGGGTGGTTGGTTGAAGGTTTTGAAAAATAAGGAAGCTTAATGATGTCAGTTGCTTTGAGCAAATTACTTTTTGTTTAAAGCTCACCTTTTTAACACATACTGATGACTTGTGCACATAAGATCAGGCATAAGTATTGATATAATAAATATGGGCAAATATGATTTCATGTTGACTTTTTTTTATGATTTCATGTTGTCAAGACTTTTCCAAGGGCTTTAGAGAAAGTCTTTTCAGAAATACACATGCTGTTAAACATGGGGTTTATCATGAAGGGTATCAGTACAGTGCTGTATGTATCTATATGATGGTGGAACAAAGAAATGCAAACAGAAGAATTTATTTCAGGTTCAACCCATCATCCGTGCAATCAAGAGCCAAGGACTGGGAGCTATTAAAGCATTTACATCAGATGACTATGAAACCAACTTGACTGCTATACAGAAAGAAAGAACAGAACTGGAGCAACATAAAGAAACCGTTTTAAAAGAGAAGCATGAACTAGAGAAGACAAAGGAGGACATACAAGTCTTAAAGGATGAAGCTGAAGAGAAGATGGCCAAACTGCGGGAGGAAGAAAAGGAGATGGAAAAGAAACAAGCAAGTCTAGAGAACTATGAGAAGAAAGTGCAATCAGAAAAAGAAGAGAACAAAAGAGACTTAAATGCAATATGGAAAGAGAGGCAAGATCTGAATCAAAGAAAACAAGAACTTGACAGTATGGAAATGAATCTACAGAGAGAGAAATATGAGTGGGAAAAGACGAAAATGAAGGTGACTAGACAGGTTGATGTTCAAGGCCAGACTGATAAACCACAAATTAAACATGCTGATGACACACAGAAATATGACATCACTTTAACTATGGATGAGTTGCACAAAGAGCGACAAGCTTTAGAAGATATCAGAAATGATGTACTTGCACAAAAAAATACAATAGAGAGACAAGTGGCAGAATTAAGACTGAGAGAGGATGAACTTTTGCACAAAGAAAGTACATTACAAACTGCAACTAAAACTGCAGCAGACATGCAACTGCAAATACAGCTGCAAAAACAAGAGCTGGAACGTACAGAAGATAATCTCAAGAAAGAGAAGGATGAGTTAGAAAGGACAAGGTTAACTATACAGAAAGGATGGGATGACCTACAAGCTGAAATCTTAAAAAACAAAGAAAAAGAGGAGATCATAATAACAAAATTAGAGGAAGAGAGAGATGCTCTAGATCAAATTAGATGTAATCTAGAAAAGCAAAAACAAACCATGGAGGCTGATCTAAAAGCCACTTTTGCTAGAGATCTAAAGGACATACAAGCTGAAAGAGAACAGATGGAAGGAGAGAAGAGCAGATTGGAAAACATGAAATTGGAGCTACAAAAAGAAGCTGATGATATTCAGAAATTAAAACAAGACACACAGGAAGAACGACGGAGGGTGGAGAAATTGTCAGAACATCTTAAACAAGAGAGGGAGAAACTCGCAGGTCTTACTGAAGAGACAAACAGAAGGACAGAGATCCTGGAGAAACTGCATGCAGAAATAGATATGCAGAAACAAGAAATACAACATGATAAAGACATGCTAGAGAAACAAAGAGGCGACATTAAACAAATACAAGCAGAGATAGAGAGTGAAAAGAAATATGTAGAAAACCTGAGAGAAAGGAATGAGTTTAAATTAATGGAGATTAATACAGAACAAGACACTCTTGGGAAGATGCACGAGAATATATCACACCAAATGGATGCTATTGACAATGAGAAGAGACTAATCCAGCAAAGAGAAATATATCTTCATCAAATGCAGACAGAACTAAATAAACAACAAAAAGAGACAGAAGACATGCAAAACATTATCTTCATGCAACAGAGTGAACTTGAGAAATACCAAACAGAAATAGCTGAAAAACAGAAAAAGGTGGATGAAATCATGCAAGTCACACAAAATGAAAGAGACAGTCTTGACAGTGAGGCTGCTTTGATGAAACAGAAACATCAGATGGAGGCAGATATAAGAGAAACATTTAACAGAGAACTTCAAGCTGTGGAACGTGTGAGAAAAGAGTTACTAGATGAAAAGCAATCTGTTGAGAACTACAGATTAACATTAAAGAGAGAGATAGAAGATCTGGAACAGAAGAAAATCCATGTTGAGAGGGAGAAGGATGAGATAAAATCACAGAAACAAAGTATAGAAGATGAGAAAGGCAAGTTGGAGAACATTAAAGCTGTCCTGCTAACATCAGCTGAAGATACTGAGAAGCTTAGACAAGACACACTGGCTGAAAGACAGAAACTTGAGGAAACTGCTGTGCAACTTCAAAAAGACAAAGCTGTCATTGCAGGTCTTGCAGAAGAGACAAAGAGAAAGAGAGATGATCTAGACAGGATGCAAGTTGATATAGAAAAACAGACAAAAGCATCTGAGATGTTGAAGGCCGACTTGCAAAAAGAAGCAGGTGACATTGAAAATCTAAGGCAAGCTGTTCAAAGCGACATACAGAAAGTGAAAGACATGGAAGACCAGCTTCAGAAAGAAAGATGTAATGTTGATAGATTTGTTGAGGAGATCCAAAGGAAATCAGATGTTCTGGATGAGATACAACTGGAAGTCCAAAAAGAGAGGCAGGCAATTGAGTCTGAGAGAGACATGTTAGAAAAGGAGAAGTCTAAGCTAGAGAAAACTATGGCAGAGATGTCTATTTTCAAACATCTTAAAGAACAACTTGATAAGGAAAAAGAGGTAAACAATATTATACTGGCAGAGATACATAAAGAAAGAGTTAAACTTGAGCAGGTGAATGAAACCATTTTAAAACAAAGACAGAGTCTTGAAGATGAAAAAGAAAAATTAAGACTTAGGGAAAATGAACTAAAACAAAGGGAAGCAGAGACTGAAAATGAACAAAAAGAAACTGACAACTTGAAGAACCTACTAAGGATGGAAAAGAGTCAAGTTGAGCAGTTGCAAGCTGATATAAATCAGTACCTAAAAGATTTAGATATTCAAAAGCAGGAAATGGAGAGTAACTTGAGAGAAGAACTGAGGAGGAACTATGAAGATGTGGAACTTCAAAGGAAATACTTAACTGAACAAAAACAATTATTTGAAAACAACATGAAATCTTTTGAGACAGATCGGGAAGAGATGGAGCAGATGAAAATAAAGCTGCTTAAGGAATCTGAAAACTTAAAATTCCAGAGGCAATCTTTTGAGAAAGAGACACAGCAGATAAGAGCTGAGCTTCAAAGAGGGACTGAAGATATTGAGAAACTAAAGAAAGAGTTGCTGAATGAAAAGCAGAGTATGAAAGACATGGCAGTCCAAATTCAACATGAGGAAAATAAAAGGAAAGAAGCTTTGGATAGGATAAACCTTGAGCTAGAAAAACAAAATCAAGCTATTGAGACCGAAAAAGAAATATTAGAGAAGCAGAAGTCTGAACTTGAGAAAAACAAAACAGAGTTAGCTAGAGCAAAAGAAGATCTAGAAAAGGAGATGGCCAAAACAAGAGAGTTGAAAGATACTGCACTATCAGAAATAGAAGAGGAGAGACATTCTCTTGCACAAACGAAGATGAGGATCTCACAAGAGAAAAACGAACTAAATTTACATGCCTCAAAAATATATGCACAACAAAAAGAAATAGAAGAGATTCGGAACGATGTAATGAAGGAAAGGGACCGACTTGAAAAAGAGAATATTGCAGCCATGGAGGAAAGACAGTTAGTGAATCACATGCAAATGGAACTTATAAGGTACAATGAAACAGTGGAGCTGATGAAACAAGAGGTTCTAAGGGAAAAGGAATCTATTGAAAACAGCAAGACAATACTGAGCAGAGAGCTGGATGACCTGAAAAGAAACAGAATCATTTTGGCAGAAGAGTGTGAGACCTTAAACTTTCAGAAACAAACTGTTGACAAAGAAAAGCTGGAACTGCAGCAGATGAAATCAGAGCTCTTAAAAGAAACTGAAGCAATTCAGAAATTAAGGCAAGAGATGGAGAATGAGAGGAGGAGCACTGAGAAAATGGCAATCACGCTTCAAACTGAACAGGAAAATATAGAAATGTGTGTTGCAAAGTTTAGAGAAGAGGAAGCGAATCTAAGAAAAGAAAAACAAATGCTTGAATATGGTAAAGGCGTTCTAGAAAAGGAAAAGCTTGATTTGGAGACAATCAAGGCAGATATATCTAGAGCCAAACAAGATCTTGAGAACCAACTTGAGTCTCAGAAAAGAGGGAATGCGATCACATTGATAGAAATACAAAAAGAGAAGGACATCCTTGAGCAGTTAAGAGTGGGCATCTCAAGACAAAGGGATAACTTAGAAAAAGATGAGAAACAGTTAAGACAAAAACAAGAAGCACTGCAAAGTCAGCAAATGGAAATTCAGAAGGAACAAACAGAGTTAGATGAGCAGAAGAAGATGATTGCTTTGGAGAGGAGTGAACTCAAAAACATACAGGCTCAAACAGAGCGAAAGAAGAAAGAGGCAGATGATAGTAAGGGACGTTTAAGAAAGGAAAAGGATGATTTTGAGAGGGAAAGAGCAGAAATAATGAATCAAAGACAGCAAATGGAGATTGAGTTCAAGAAAGAACTGAAAAAGGAGAGTGAAAAGTTGGATCTATTAAGAAATGAGCTGTATAACGAAAAGGAAATAATTGATAACAGCAAGCAAAAGATGGAAACAGATATGAAAAATCTGGAGCAAATGAAGCTTGATGCAATTAAACAGTTGGATAGCATTAAGCTAAAAAATCAAATGAGTGAAGACATGAAAAACAAGTTAGAGCAGGAAAAGGCTGAGCTAAAAGGACAAATTGATGAGTTTGAGAAAATAAAACTAGAGGTAGAAAAAGACAGACTGAACCTTGAGGAAACAGCAACAAAACTTAAGAACGACAAAGATGATGTTGACAGTCTTGCTGAGCAAATTGAGAAGGAAAAAGCAGCTCTAGAAAGCATGTATCATGAAATAGAAATGCAAAGAAAAGTGAACGAGTCTAGAAAACACATGCAGGAGAAGGCTCTGTTGGAGATGAAGAAAACTATGAGAGAAATCACAAGTGCAAAGGAGGATCTTGAAAACCAGCTTGCTCAAGAAAGAGAGAAGAACAAGATCGCAATGGCAGAAATGCAGAAAGACAAAGACATGCTTCATCTACTGAGAGAAAGCATTTCAGAGCAACAAAATGACATTGCAAATGAGAAGGAAAAAATGAAACTCAAAGAAAGTGAACTTAAACAACTACAAGCTTTGATTTCTAGAAAGCAAAAGGCAATGGAGGACAGGAGGAAAGAGATCACGACAGAAGAAGACAGGCTTATAGAAAAGCAAATTGAAATAGATCAGAAACAAAGAAAACTGAATGAAATCCTGGAATTGGTTACAGTGGAAAAAACAAATCTTGAAAAACAGAAGTCTGAGATGATAGCACAACAACACCAGATGGAGACTGAGAGGGAAAATGTTGAGCTCCTGAAAAGCAATTTAAATAATGAGAAAGAATTAATTGAGAAAAGGACTGAAAGGTTGCAAATATCTGAGACTGATGTGGAAGAGAAAAGAGCAGGTTTAAAAAGAGAGATAAATAATCTTACACATCACAAACAAGCAATTCAAGATGACAAGAAAGAGTTAGAACAGATGAAGATTAAGCTGCAAAAAGAAGCTGATGAGATTAAGAAGCTGAAACTAGAGACACAACATGAGAGACAGAGGGTGGAGGAAATGACTGCACAACTTCAGAAAGAGAGAGAAGATATTGTGATGCTTACTGATGAGACAAGGAGAAAGAATGAGATTCTGAATGAAATTCAAGCTGCAAATGAGTCTGCATTGGTAGACCTCCAAAGAGAGAAAAACACTCTAGAGCAAATGAGAGTGAACATCTCCAAACAAACCGATGATATTGAAAATGAAAAAGAAAATATAAAACTCAGGAAAGCTGAGCTGGAGAAACTGCAAACTGAGATTTATAGACAACAGAGTGAAATGGAGAACCTCAAACAAAGCATCACTACAGAGAAGGACGAGCTTGAACTGAGAAAGACTGAAATAGAAAAACAACAAAGTGAAGTGAACGATATTATGGAATTCACAAAGACAGAACGAAACAARATTGAAAATRAAARAGCTRCAATGATGATTGAAAAGCAAAACATGATGGATGAGTTACAAAACAGGGCTGAAAATGTGGATCTTCTCATGAAAGAAGTATTGACTGAAAAGGAATTACTTGAAAATGACAAACAACAGCTGAAGAACAATATGGAAGCCCTAGAACAAAAAAGAGCTGATATTGAAAAA
>JAZGTJ010016079.1:0-12935 GCA_036877575.1 Botia almorhae | reverse complement strand
AACAAAATTATAGAATTTGCTTGTTTTGTAATTGTCCTGCAAAACGAAGATTTGTGCTGTTGTAGTGGTGTAAATATTACACATTTTTAAATATGCAATTATATTATGACAGTCATATATAATATTTTACATCGCAAATGGGCGCGAAATCAAGCTGACTGGGAGCTCGGCAAACCAGCCTTTATTTTAAACAGGGTAACTATCTGAAATGGCATTCATATCAAATAATCTTACTCAATTGTGTATACCTTGTAATTTCGATATGCGACCGATATCGTGATTAATATAAAGGGGATAAAACGACAAGAGTAACAAACCGTCACCAAGCGAGCACAAGCGAACGAATAAGGTCAATAAAAGTCACTTTTATGCGTAAGTTTTGTGTATAAGTCTGTGATCCTGCTCTTAAATATCTTTAAACGCCACAATAAAATACACAGGCAGTTTTTGGGGTGATGTTTTATCCACTAGGTGGCAGCGATGACCAACTTTTCCCAACATGTCTGGTCAGTGATTCATAAAGTGACCATTGCCGCTGGTTATCTTCTCTTAAAGGTTACATTACTTTGTAATGTGTTTACAAGCTGGAGCTGAAACCTAGCTTGGAATGCCGGGCAGCTGTTTTTGATTTTGGAGGACCAGGTAATTTTGGGCTTAGGTTGGAAGCACAAGGCTGTGTGTTGTTAAAGTTGCGAACTAGGACGGAAAGATCTTCTCCGTTGTGACTCATGAATGACCAGCTTCCTCCGGATGACATGGTTTCAAGTTTTTTCCTTAGGTTATTTTCAAATGTCAAACTCAATCCCACGTGAAAGTTTCTGTGGAAACTGCTGTTTGGTATTTGTACCGCACAGAGCATTACATTTATCTGAACGTTTATGAAAGCTGGTCCAACATGTGTTCCTGTAGCTCATTTGGTTGAGCGTTGCGTTAGCAACGCAAAGGTTGTGGTTTCCATGCTCAGGAAACGCTCATATGATGAAATGGTCTAAATGTACAATAAGCCAGTGTCTGCCAAATGCATAAACAAATGTTTTAGGCAATGTCCCACATGTGACTGTAAATACAGAGGCCTCTGACGTTTGGGGACATTTAATGATTTTTTACAGTTAAAAAGGCCTAAATGTCTTTGTGTTACACAATGTTGAACCAAGCTGAACAGTCACATATATAGTTCATCACATTAACATGTTCCACAAAGTTTAACAACCTCAGGATGTACAAACAGTTTTGGTTCTAATTTTGAACAATATAACAATTACTTCGTAATTTAAGAACCTAACCAACTTGTGAAATTATATGAAAGTGTGTGTGTGTGTGTGTTGTTTAAAATAAATGCTGTTGCTTTAATGTTTTATGTAGTGTAGTGTTGTTTAAAAGTCCAAATAATTTTAGGCAGGACTATACATCTTCGCAATCTCTCTGTCTGCACACACACACTTAGAGAGTAAAAAATGTTGTGACAATGGAGGCCGGCTTTAAACTGCCCCGGGTGCATTTCTCCGCTCCTACCTACCATTAACCAGTAGGTCTCCGAGCCCGAGTAAAAAGCGAGGGTGTGTGTCTGTGAGATGTTTTGCCTTGGGAGTGGCTGCTGGATATTCCAGGCTCGACTCAGTGGAGGAAGCACTCACACGCGCACTTACGCACTCCTCCAGAGCTGACGTGGGCTGTGGCCTTAACACAGCTGCTACCCATCTGCAACAGAACCAGTCACAAGAGCTAGAGGGAGAGAAAGAGAGGCCAGACAAAGTTAGAAGAAAAGTATGGATGTGTTACAGGACTGGGCCCTGGCGTACCCGGCTCTGGCCCGGCTGCTCTGGGTGATCGTGCTGGTGCTGGCCACCGTCCTGGTCTGGAGCTTGTTCTTCTGCTGCTGGGGGAGCCAAAGCTCCACCTCCCCTCTGGAGAGATATCTCTCAGGTAAGAGTGGCTTTTATTCTTCTGGGGCTGACCTGGAATCAGTTCTGATTGGAACGCTGCTTGGCTGTTTTGAATTTGCGCAAACGCTCAAAGCTGTTTCCAGATCAGTCGTCAGGATCTCTCTGAAGTCCAATCCAGAGTCTCAGGAACGTGTAGGAAAAATGCGTGTAACAGTGGAAATATTTTTACATCTATTCTATTCATCAAACTTAATGCTGGTTTCCAGGATACAGAAGTTTCCATGAGTGGCTGCTGTATGATGGAAAAGTGGTTGAGTTGGTCTGATCTCGTGTGTCGTCATCTGAAGGGGCGTTCTGAATCCACAAATCACCGTTTACTATTTGCCCAAAGCTATCCTAAAATTAAACGTTCCTCGGGATGTTACGCAATGGCAGCCATTAAAACTGGCTCTTTGAAAGCCGAGGTCTGAATAATACACGCTTGTATTTAGAGTTTTTTCGAGACCATTATGCACAAAGAGACGGTTGTTAAATCAGACAGACTTCAGTGAAATCTGTTTGCGTTGTGTTTGTTAAATAAATGAAACGCTTTCCTTTGTTTAGATTCACAAATGTGATTCAGACAAAACATTCAGGATCAGACATGCATTTCAGACTAAAACATGACGCATATGTCTTCAGCTAGTCCTCTCGGAGGTGATGGGTCATGGTTCGAAGCAGGTTCGCTCTTGTCAGGTCTGAATGATCAGTGTGTGAGTGGTTATGGGGGTTTGATGGCCGCACATCGTCTTCATCTGCAGACACGTCAAAATGTTTATATAAACATGGGTTTGCCTCCAGGCTGAACACACAATCAGCCTTTGTCAATGTGATTTTTACACAGTTTGTTGGCGTGTTCAGTATTTCAGCTGGTCGTGGCTTATAAAGTGTAATGTTCTGCAGATGGTCTTCCTCTCTTACATTTTTATCTTCTGTTTCAGCAATGGAGAAAAACTCAAAGACAAAACACCAGAATCAGGTACGTTACTCCCAACCCTCCATAAATGTCGGCATTGCTCTTAATGAACGTGTTCCCAAAACATATTACATACCAAAATGCAGCATACCAAACACAATGGTGGTGCAATTATCACAGTTGCCTCTAGAGGCCAGTGTTGTAACAAGCAATTGCGTGACAAATAAATGGCCGCTTAATTCTCTTTAAATTCATCCAGAAACGTGTTTGTTGCGAAGCAGTGCTTTCCCAGCATTCATTGCGCTTTATTTTGCAGGTAGATCATACAGCTGCTGCCCAGGGGATACTTAGAAATTTTAAGCCATTTAAAATGAGTTGACTTAACAGAGACGTTCTCTTGATCCATCCAACTTACGTTTTAAGTGCTTTATAAACAATAGATGATTGAGTCCGTGAGTGAATTGTCACAGCCGGTTGGTTGTGTTTGTGTTTTGATAGACTGCAGGACAGTAACGGCCTGTGATCGCTCTGTCGGCATGAATGGATTTGCTTTGTCTCCGTTCACTGTTACAAGCCAACAAAACCTTGTTTTCTCCCCTGTTCTCCATGTGGACACGGGCGAAAACAGACCCCACTTACATCATCTCACAGCCTGAGAGAAAAGGCTGATAACGTTTATAAATTGGATTTGTTTGCAGAATTTGACTCGCAGATGGTCCCAGTAACGATGGCCAAAATCATTTATTCCAGCTTCTGTAATAACATCAATTCAATTATCCTTTTTTTCCCAGAAACTGGAAAAGTTTGTAACGTGGCTCTGTTTGATGAGGCTTCTGTTCTTATGAACCAGGTTATAATTTAATAATCTATTCACATAGGGCTCTCTGATGTTAAAAAGGCAAAACAATAAAATTATTTGAAAAATCGTGACTCTTTCTCTGATGATTCAGAATCTATTTAAAAATGATTCCCAATCATTTCAGCACAGCCAATAGACAAATAATCCATAAGGGCAGTCAGTTGTTTCATACGGAGCAGTATATGGAATATATGGACATATGGAATACCACCATACCTATAGCGTTAGGAAATATTGCATCTTTTACTCGTTACTCATTGTTATAAAACAGCGCTTACTGGATAATCATATACCTTCTTGTGATTTGGAGTAGTGTAATATTTTTGTTCATAATTAAAGTGGTTTTGCATTTGTTGGTTATGGCTTATTGGAAAGGGTTTTCCACAGATTTTTTGTTTTGTTTTATGTATTTATAAAATTTTACCATCAACCTGTGTGAGACAACAGATGCAGATCTGTCATATTTACATGTACTTAAGTGCCCGTGTTTATTAATGTGCATTGTCCCTTTTAAATAAATAAGTGCATCAGAAAATCCACCTTGAGGGTATTTTGAGTCACATGTAGCTGGATGTTTGATCGCTGCCTTTATTCAGGCCCTGCCATACAAGCCAGCATGAGTGATGTGCTTGGACCTGCTTTCCATGGAAAAATGAACTTGACTGATAGAAAGGGCCTGTTTATTGTGTAAACGACAGCTTCAATCACACTCACACACTGTCTAATAAGGACTCCTTTGTGTGATCTGGGCCATGGGCAGTGAAAATATCAGAACTGACTGAACTCATTGATTAAAACTCTTTGTGGCCTGTCCTGTGTTGTCTTATGTTATCCTGCGAGCATAAGTTAAGGCTGGTTTTTGTGTTGTCGGTTGTACTACGATGTCCAAATGAATAAGCTGATTTCACTGTTTTTCCAGCGAAAAAAGAAGCCGAAGGATAAGAGCGAGTCGAAGGATAAGAGCGAGTCGAAGGATAAGTGCGTCTCTGCAGCTCTGCTCAATGAAGGGATCGTGGGTGCCATCAAACTGGCGAGCCCTTTGTCTCAGGAGAAACCGAGGAAGAAGGAAAAAATGGGGAAAATGACGGCGGAAGAGGAAGGAAAGAAGGAGGAGAGAAAGGATGAGAAGATGGAAGAAGCAAAAGAAGTGAAAGCCTCCACAGTGAGGAGGAGGAATAAGCGGCATCAGAAAGTCACCATCGCACCTGACACCGTGACATCAACATCAGCTGAGCAGGTGAGATGCGTGGAATGAGTCATCAACCACAACCAATAGGAACATTCCTTTCTAGATTGTGAAATAATAGCCTGATTTTGACTGGATATTCATGAAAATGAGTTTGGCAAGCAGCACTTTATGTCTTAACATGCATTTCGCTCTGTTGACATAGACAGTTTCATTATTTAGAGGTGTTGTAACTGGGCGGAGTCAAACCTCTGACTAACTGCTCACATTGTCTTAAAATGAGTTTGATAGGCTCAGACTATTGTATGACCCGTAGTGCATTTCATTCTATTAAGTACAAAATCTACAAAACCTTTATATATTGATTTTTGACCCTATTTGTCCCCTAAAGACATTATTAATAGTTCCAACTATGATAAAAGAGATGGACTACAATCACTAAAGCTTTAGATTTTATTTGTGTGCAAGACAGAGCGAAAGCGTCTGTAGTAAATGTAGTAATTATACTGTTTAGTAACCTACTTAGTTCATCTCTGGCCACCTAATACCCTTAAGCATCATAAAATATCCAGTCGCACCCTTAATGAAGTGCACTAGAGGGTTAAAGTAGTGGGCACTGTGCACAATAGGCTGGAGCTGGCACTGAAACTGCTGCTGTGGTTAAATAAAAACCCCTCTCTCAACTAGCACATACCATTAGCAACAACTACCCCTTTTTTTGCAAGCCGTATAAAAGCATCTGTTATGTAAGATGTTGTCAAGCCCGAGACCTGTAACCACATTGTAAAAAACTGAAGTCAGTGTGACCAGTTTTGTAAACTCAACTCTTTTGATGCCTGTTCAGTGTAATTTAAAAGACGGATTTAGGATTGTGGATATACGTGTACATTTATGCATTTGGCAGACGCTTTTATTTAAAGCGACTTACAGTTCGTTCAAGTTATACATTTTGTCAGTGCATGTGCTCCCTGGGAATCGAACCCACGACTTTTGCGTTGCTAGCGCAATGCTCTGCCAACTGAGCTACAGGGACACCTTCATGTAGATATATCGATGAACACAGTGTCGTGTGGAACAAACATTAAGAGGGGCAGATTTGAAGTTAATATGAATCCAAGATGTTGTTTTTGGAGTGAAACATTTTTGTTTCACTTTTGGAGTGAAACAAAAAACTCTGATCATGACACTAGTTGCCAGTTAGTTAATAACTAGTTAAGCAAACTAGCCTTTAGTTTGCACGTTTTTTGTTGTTAGTGAGCATTGGGCATGATGTGGAATAACATGTTTCCAACGTGCATGAAAACAGGCTTTTATCAGATTAATTAAAGAAATCTTCAACTGATTTATGCTAAAACAGCAGTTCGTTGTAGCCCTAAATTTCCTAAAACTACAAATCTGTATTTCAGATAATTAAATCAGTTTTCCTTACCAACACAATTGACCAGTGCGTGTTAGGCTTACACGAGGGGTCACTGGTGTGTGGGTCAAATCGCACTGTTACTTTACATCACAACTGTAGAGTATGTCAAACAGAAGAGCGTTTGTGCACTGGGAAGGCAATAAACTCTCCCCCACATAACAGATCAAATCTATCGCTGCATTGTGCAAAACACCCAGTGACATTCCATCGTTGTGCGGGTTTGAGGGACAACTCGAAGTTACTCTGCTCGTAACATCACCATAACCAGATCACCTTTCCCCTCTCCGGCAGCGACCATCTCCATCCTGTGCGTTCTGCGCCGTCATCACCACGGGCAAACCGCATCACGCCGTATCCCGCGCTATAATCTGTGGGTATTTATAACTAGGGCGCATTGGCGACGGATTTTCCATGGTAAGTTCCGTGCATCGGCGAATCTTGCGGTGTTTTGTTTATCGTTTAGTGCTTTTGCCCTAAATGGTCGTTATTTGCAGGCGGGACGAGGTCCTGTAAGTTTATTATGGGTTCCGTTATATAGGGTGGTTGTACCTATTGCCGGGAGTGTTGACAGATAAGAATGGAGGGCGAGCAGCTGGAACAGGGTGTGAACAGACTCGTTGCTTTGATCGTCGTGAATACGGTTGTTCAGGATGCTGCGAGTTTGCCGCATCGTTGAATCTGCTGAGTAATGATGGGAGAATATATCCGGGCGATGCTGCGACGCGTTGACATTACAACTCGCGAGAAACACAAACATTGAACGACAGGTGCATTTCTGCTGTTTGTCATCATAGAGAGACGATCTGAACCCATTTGTAGTTGCTGGTTTTCATTAAATTTTCGTTTACGTTACACCTGTCTTACAGCGATAACAATAATAGCGGGTTAACACTGAGTGGTTATGTATATATAGTTTATAAGCCAAACACAAAAGCTTTAGGACCGGGACAGGTTTTACCACAGCAATCGTGGAAGTATCAAGGAATACAATGTAAATATCATATCATATATGAATATGTAATCACTCAGTGCCATGGTGGAACATTCACTGCCATTCAAAGATTTACGCGTTTTGTACCACGATGTTCAATATTGTGAATAGTCAGAATAATACAGTTATACAGATTTAATGTTGTATCCTTCTTTTAAGTAACACCCTTCACCTAGATTACAGCTCTGTGCAGTCTGACTATTCTCTCAGAAGAAAACTTCCATGTGTGCTTGCCCTACATTATCTGCTCCTGTCTATCTATCTGTGGTGAAAGGTTGTTAAATTGTTATTATAATTTATATAAAATCATCTGGCATTAACTTGTGGCTCAAATAGGTTCGTTATGAAACATAAATACAGCATAAAGTGTGTCCAGACGTTTGATTGTTTGTGTATATCAAATTGTAATAGCGTCAACAATTAACCATAACATAACCATAACCAGTTAACCATAACCATGCCATGACCTGTATTTTTCAGTACATACATGCAAGCTGTGTTTTAATGTGTAAATCAATTCATTGTGTCTTATTCAAATATTTCATAACATTCAAATTCTCACGTTTATTAAAGGTCAGCAAAGGTCACGGCCGGTGACGTTGTGACCACACTGATTCATCACCCTTCATGTTACACCCGACTGAAACCTTTTCATATCCTTGAACATGAATGACCTTCATGTTGTTGTTTTGGAGCCACTGAAACGCGTTCCACAAACACCTTCATGTTGCCTTAGTAACTGGGAGCACTCAATTCATTTCAAGATTGCTAGCTACAGAGTAATAACATTCTGCAGGTTTACTGACTATGTGCACAGAAGATCGTTTAATTGGATTGATTTGAAGTGATTATAGTGTGATGGCAATGATCCTAATTTATTTGTGATTGTTAAGTAATTGCAGTATTTGGTTCTACTACCACCAGTTTCATTGGCACACATTAATCACATGATCACATTGTGATTGATTTACATGACTCTGGTTCATGCGTTCTCAAACATAGAAGTGATGCTTTGAAACTGTTTTATTTTTATTTTAACTGTGTCTGTGACAGGCCCTAGACTCTCCAGCTAATGAGGTCCTTGTATCTCCTATTTGTACCACTAAGAGAAAGTTTGGTATTTTGTCAGCAGTGGTGCTCCAAAGTGACTCTGTGGACCTGGAACTTTGAACTGTGGAAGCTTCAACGTCCTTCTAAGCAACATCAGCTTTCTGTTGCTACATTGTTTTCAGTCTCATTTAATCTTAAAACCTCTCATCTCTCTGTTCCAGGACATGTCAGGGGGTCGTCGACGGATGCTGGCGCGCTCTGCATCGGAGGAGAGCGCAAGTGACCTGAGTTCCTCGCACTCTCCTGGAGACACCTTGCCGTGGAACCTCCCGAAACACCACCGCGTCAAACGCTCCAAGTCTGCGTCTGGAGACGTCCTGGATCCTGCAGAGAGAGCAGTCATCCGTATCGCAGGTGACAGGCATCACCATGGAATATTACTGCACTTTTGCATTGGTTGCAGTTATACACAGTCATTATCTTATGTTTGTGTATTCACGCACAGAATCCTTGAGAAATGAATTACCAGGGGCCTTTGAAACCTCAGGTCACATGACCAAACACTACCAAGGGAAGCTAAACAGAAGGGCGCAGACAGTGGTCCCGTGGGCTCCTGGGGCCTCTCAGAGAATACAGCACAAACTTTTCACTAGGGCCCCTTATCGCATACTGCTGTATTTCTTGATTTAGACATAGGGTATATTATACCACTTTTAATCTTTGCTATTTAAATACTGTTAACATTTTTAAAAATGTTAAACTATATTTCAATTCAAATTTAAATGATCCGGCCCTGCTTTAAAGGAGTTTGGTGCGAGGTGTAGCAATGTGTTTTGTTATATTTGCTGTCTAACACACACAAAGTAAACGTGTGTAATCTATTCAGTGTGGTTACAGGCAGCGTTGAGATCACAGGTCATACTTGCCTGGCAGGTGTTTGTTTGATGTGGCATTGTAGTTCCTTTTAAGGCGGACCCACTGCTGTTTTCTTATGTTTGCTTACAGTAATCTTTTGTATTAAATAGCAGTGTGTCAGTCAGTTGTGTTAGGGAGAGAACAAGACACTTCTTCTGGAGATCTTTAACTGTTGGGTTTAGGATCTTAAAGGAAGCAAAGCAACACCAATCGTTCTGAGTTTCCTGTTTTCACAGGTTTTATACACAAGTAGAGTGTTTATAAGGCGGTAAGATTGTACCTCTGTGACTGCATGCTGCAATAGGGTTGACTCAGCAGTTATTGTGTGTGAGGGTATAACAGACAAAACACACAGGCTTACTATTGGACAAGGGTGTGGTCGGAGCACTGCAGTGCTGTTGTCATCATCTGCAATTGTTCCTCTGCTCTGAAACCTGCACACTGAGAGGATTCGGTCCCAAGCAAGCAAATGAACAAGTTTCAGCATTTCTGGGTGACCGATGTGCAACAAGAATTCTAATTCTAGATTAATCGGAACAGGTGAATTCATAATAGATTCACCTGCAGTGCATTTGTTTGTTCAGATTGTCTTAATATGCATTCTGGGATGCGGTTCAATAAAAATAATACCATGTGACTCGGACCCGATACCTTCGTGTTGCTAGTGCTTTGCTGTACATGTTATGCTACAGAAACATATTCATTGTCCCTATCAATAATGATCTCAACACACTGGATTAGCACAGGATGTTGAGGTAATGGCATTATCTGAACTTCGCTGCCATCCTGTGGCGGTAAATTGGCAGTGTGGAAATGAGCTGCGATGCAAATCGAATCTGTTCGGGCCCCTAACTCCACTATGTCTTTGAATTAATATTAGAAGGTTTCTTAGCTGCCAATCTTGTGGTGGGGTCCAGGTTTCACATGCGAGCCTCCAGCTAGTGTGTGAGCCCTGCACAATGTTCTGGAATGTCTGGAATGTGACTTGTATGGACACCAGAGAAAGGTGAGAAGGATTTTTATGAGCTTCATGGTCAGGCAAGCATAACTAAATCCGTCCGAGACTGAACTGGCGGGGTGACAGTGAGCTGTAGTTACCAGACACAAGATAATAAATTTAACCCAAAATAGTAATAATAATAATGTCAGCCCTGCCTTATTAAACTGAATAATACAGACAGTACCATGGTTGTATGATACAACATATTATGTAATAATTGGTCAGAGATATAGATTTCTTGTAACTGGTAGATCATGGCGCTGGCAACGGCCATGGGTTCGAGTCCCATGCATGTACTCATAAAATACTGGTTTGAGTAAAAATATTAGCTCAATGCATAAATGATAAAAGTATCATAATATATGCACTGCATATTCTCAATACCATTCTGGTGTAGAGAGACAGTCCTTTAAACTTATAAACTGACTCACCTGTGAGATGTGGAGGGAAGGAATTCAGCTCCAGAACTTCACACCATCACAGAGAAGCACAAACTGATTAGCAGTTCCCCCACAGACTTTCAGAGAGCTGTATTTGATATCCGTGTCTAATTCAGCAGTTAACAGCCAAACCACCTGCTAAACCACAAATACACAACCTGTTATTTCCAAAGTATCAGTTCCCATTTTTTAAAGTTGTCTCAAAAATAATACGTTTTTTAATGATGTGAAGAAATGGAGCTTTTTATATTTTCATCCTAAATCCTTCTGATTGTCTGTGGACAAATCCAAAACCTTTAGAGAGCAAACCATGATGGATGAATTTTTTATGGTTTTCTATGAATAGCCCACAGATTTATATTCAGCACGTTCCCAGACCTCAAAAATCCAGTGAATTCTTGACTGATAGGCCAGATAGCTGAACATCGTACCTTCAAACATTCCGTTTAGACGGAATTTTGAGGTAATTCAGAGAAAGCCGTCAGCACGGTTTCACGTTAGTCAATATTTTTACAATTAATATAGTATTTATAATCGCTGATTTTATGTGTTAGATAGCAACAGTGTAGAAGACAAAAGCTGTTGTTATGTGCAGCTAATCGAAAGCGGACCGAAAGACCCTCAGAACTGAGTGTAGCTGTTATTTTGTATATTTAAAGAAAATGTTTTAATTTTTAATGATATGTGTAAAAGGTTATTCTTACTGATACCACATGGTGTCACTAGTTCAAACTGTCTGTGAAAAATGTGGTTTAGATGTCACACTTTCAGGCTTGTACAGGGTTTCCAGGTGTTGCACTAATCTTTGTTTTTACCTTATAGCAGACAGTAAGCTTAACCAAGTGTAAGTGCTGGAGTGTAGACAAGTTAAAGCTCCTCTGTAGCTTTCATGAACCTAGGCAAACATCCCTCATCTCACACTATTTGTGTTGTGAATGACAACACAACAATATGTGCATGAATATTACCTTAAATTCAGTGCCTTGTTGTGCATTGGTTGTTTTTTGTGTTGTTTTCTCCAGTAGGCAGTAAAACAAGTGAAAATGAGTGGAAAATGACTTTCATCCAATAGATCTGCAGATTCATGGGGTTGGGCTCTGGTGATTTGGTCCATTAAACATCTGCTTTGCAATGCCTTAGCATCATTTAATTTAAGTTAATGTCAAAATCTAGTACTTTTGTTTCTGCACTCGTTTCAGCTGCTTTGATGAATCCAGTTTTAAAGAATACTGTATGTGTTTTTAAGGTGAAATTAGTTCCCTCGGTCCCTGACAGATTCATCACTTATTGTCTGTTTTTATTCTTCATTTGGCAAAGTTGCACAGAATGCATATAGATCAGTCATGATTAAACGATTGCAGAAGATTTGATGGAAGACAGCCGAGCAGTTTCATGCAGGATTGTTGGATTTTTGAACACCTCAACTCCCTACAAAGTTAACAGCGCTTGGTTTGACATTTTATGGCCCCTGAAGCAAAAACTATTTGCAGTAGTTTGAGAAAGAGTTTCTCAATGACATTAAACATGTCAAAAACTGACAAGCTTTATCCAGGATATTGGAAATGTGCTGGAGGTTTGATGCATTTTGGCCACCCTGGGAATGCTCATAATGAGGGCACATCTGGTTTAGGGGATTTCTTATCGTAGTGGGTGCGGTTTTCCCCCTGGAGACCTTTGGGGGGGGGTTTGAGTTGTTTTTAAGATGGCTGAGAGGCATCAAATGTAGCTGCTGGCAGCTTGACTCATTTATCAGAGAGGCTGTAAGAGGGAGAATTGCTCACACCCACTTCATGCTTTAAAAGGTAATTGCTTTTATGCACGATAAAATTGTTCTGTTGCTCCGCCCCCATCCTGCTGCTCAGTTTCCTCCTGGGACAGAATGAAGGACCTGCTTGGAAGGGCTTTAGTTCCTCACCTCCTTTCATTTCTTTCATTCTTTTTCTCTCCCCCCTCTCTATCTTTCTTATTTCAAGCTAATGATATTTTGTACACAATGTGGGAGATGTTTTGAGTGAGATGCAGTGAGGAGTTTTTGACATTTCACTGTATTTGGAAGTGCAGGCAAACTCACACACATAGTTGCCGTTGTGTCTGGAAGCCAGTGTGTGTATTGTAAATCTTCTGCTATTGACTTCTGCAGGAAGTTAATACTTGTCACACTTTATCAACATCTCAACAATTTAGATTTGATCTTCTCTGGAAAATTTCCTGGCAACCACATAGCAACGTACCAAAA
>JAZGTJ010016078.1:0-12935 GCA_036877575.1 Botia almorhae | reverse complement strand
ATGGTGCAGGTGTAGAACAGGCTTTAGTCGTATTAGTCCGAGGTACATGAATGGAAGTCCCCGGTGTAGATGATGACGGTACTTCAGAACGGTGCTCTCGTGAGGTTTCCAGCAGAGTTTTCCGTTCGCATAACTGTGAGTGTTTCTCAAGTAGCCCCTGTATTTGTGTCTCCAAAAACGATAGTTCATCATCAAGAGCAAACCTCAAGGTCTCTCTTTTCGATAGAGCAAAACTCTGTCCCGAAGTTCTTCCACGCGTCCGACGCCGCCGTCGCGTCCGCCATTTTTCCGATGTGTGTAAGACAGAAAAAAGGGTTAAATAGGCCTATTTCAAACTTTTCGTGTGGCAGAAAACCAAAGTTGTTTCTGTAGACTCACATACACTATTCCCAGAATTGACTGGTGGTAGAAATGCAACTTTCCCTTAATTTTAGTTTTAGGCTGCTGTTGTCCAGCGATTTGACGCAAACACCCCGCGCTGTCCGGCTGTACAGCTCCAGTGCCCAAACAAAAGTTTTCAAGTGTAACTTTAACCTTAAAACTTTTGCGTTAACTGAAACCTGTTTCTGTATGAACTCGACGTTTGTCAAAGAAAACCAAAACGGGAACCCTAAGGAACAAATGGTATTTAATAAGATAATCAAGAACAGGAACAAACACAAACAGTTTAACAAAAGGGCGACAACATGTGCATCAGCAGTGAATAGTGAAAATACAAAAGACAAACCAAGACGATAAACAAGTAATCCACAAGCCAGAGCAAAAGTATCCAAAAGGGGTAATCCAAAGAGTAATCCACAAAACAAGAGCAGTAACCCAGAACCAGGCAAACACAAGGACAAAGAAAACCTCAAACGACTTGAACACTAACGAACTCCAAACAATAACCCCAAAACATGAATGACGATTAGCAGGAGCAAGAAAGCACAGGGGAATCTAAATGCGAGTAACACCAATTTATTAAACAATAATAATAATTAAATGTCCAGCAGGAGAATACAGGAGGATCTAGCCCGTCGAGAAACCCAGAGCACTGCTGGTGTGACTGGCGTTCCTCTCTGGCTGAGACACTCAGCGTAGCGATGGTAAGTATTGCAGGAATCAGAAATCACATCAATGCAGCGATGATGAGCGTTGCGGGAAACAGGTGAGTAGATGGGTAGCGGGAAGCCGGTTCAAGGCAGGAACGGAAACAGCATAAAAACTAAGCTAAACTTAACTGAAGGCGATATTAAATCACAACAGGCAGACAGGAACTGGTCAGGAAACGGCTACAAGCACGACGATCTGACGAAGACTGCACACAACGGGGAGAATTATAAAGGGGAGCAAATCAACGTAGAAACAGGTGAGTGTGATGACACCAACAAGACACAGCTGTAAGTGATAACAAGAGGGAGGGGTGACGCAGACATCGGAGCATGCGGCGAGCTGTCAAAACACCGCGAACTCCAACAGAAAACAATACAAACCCGATTGATCAAACCAGAGTCCTGACATGATACTACGAACTTAAATACACAAACTAATCATACAAACACAGGTGAAACCAATGACAGGAAACAGGAAGTGACATAAAAGGACAATGACATCATAAGCATGCGACGAAAATAAACATCATAATAAAAATCCCGAGCTCCTCGCTCATTGCGAGGAACCAGACTTGAGCTTGAGCCGACCGGAACCAGACTTGAGCCGACCGGAACCAGACTTGAGCCGACAGCGTTTGTTTTAATTAAACTCTGAAACTCCTGAAATCCCTCAATTAAGAGTTCTTACTCTGCTGCAGAAAAATACTGAGCGCGCTCCTTCGACATGTTCGCCGACCAATCAAAGAGTTGCCGATCAATGTTTCTACTATCGATACGTAGCCCCTTTTAAGCCACCCAGTGATCTCGGATGACTTCATCCAGCTATACTAATCATCAACAACAGGTGCGTTCGGAGAACCGGAATAGCGAGCTCATAGTTAACGCGATGATTTGATCTTGGATGTGTCATTTGATCTTGGATGTAGTAAGCGAGGTACGAAGAACGGACCCCAGGTGCGCAACATTAACTTAAACAAGAAAACAAGGAGGTGGGGCGATGACACAAGACCGAAGAGCACATGGCAGATGTAAACACAACAGAGCCATGTGCCTCCACACAGAACGCACACCCGTGAGTTTAGACTCCGACTCTAAACGAGATCCGAACTATGACAAGACGAGTCGGAATCTAAACCTCATGCTCTGACATATAACACTAACTGTGTCAGGATCCTGGCAAAATGTGACCTGACAGCTGGTCAACAGAAAATGTTTTATTTTTACCAGCAACAATCAACTTAATTACATTTAATCAATTCTGACTTAAATGCAGTAGTTTTAGTTAGCTATTTTTTGCCAGCTATTTTTTGAATTGGGGTTGTAGCAGACAATAAAACCTTTTTTTTAATAAAAGATAAAGGGTAGTTTAAACTTCATCAGTACTTGCTATATATATATACTGTATATATTGAAGGGCCAAACAGGACAAATTATATATAATCCAGATATAAACATATAAATATAAACCAGAATATATAGTTATAAATCCTGAATATATAAATTTTCAGCCTGTTCTTCACCCCGGCAAACAACACAGAATTTGCACATACTTTGGTGTTATTCTGAAGTTATTTGTAGCTGGGTCCCTTGGTGCTTCGACACGAGAACAATAGACAAACGGTTCCTAAAGACAAATAAAGCTGATGACATGCTCTACTGGTTCCTGATTTCAGATACCTGACATCTCTACTCAACTCTATATTTAGAATTTATATATATTTGAGATTCATAACTATATATTCAGATTTATATTTATATATTCAGATTCATAACTACATATTCAATTTTATATTTATATATCCAGAATTTATATATTCAGATTTGGCCCTGCATAATATATACAAGTTACAAGTGGAGTTTTGTCATTTCAACCACATACAAGTACATAGTGAAACGATGAAATGAAATAAGGAAAGTAAAATGTGAAAGCTGGGTTCATTGACCTTATGAAACTAGGAATGGGAAGGAGGGAATAAGCTGTTTCACTTTATTTAACAAATTTTATTAATAAGCTTTTAATTAAAAGCTGTTTCATTGAGAACAAGAGACTACGTTAGGTAACATTTATAAAATACAAAACACTAGAAAATGTGCTCTCACCACATGGCATGTACATTTCTTGCTTTAGGGGCTTTTAAAGGAAAGTTGAATAGTCTCATAAATCATTATATATAATGGTGTTGTTCAAATGACCTAACTATTATGGTCACAAGAAAGTGTTGTTTTCCATAATTACAGCTAAGATGCTTATCAACTTTCTTTATAAGAACCCAATGCAGTGAAGTCATTGTGAAGTGATGCATTTACACGTGAATATATGCATTTACATTAATTAATTACAAAATTGCTTTAAGCAATACAGCTGTTTAAGGATTAACAGAATGAGTTAAAAATAATACTTTGTATTTATTTTGTAAGCTAATAAGGCACTGTTCTAGGTGCTGTACATTTCCATAAATGGATAAATGGTCTTTATCACTATATGGGGGCTTTTGGTCACTAGTGCACTTTGAAATTCATATTCTAGAACCGTCAAACAGAGCACAAGATGTCTTGTCCAGGTTGGCCAGCGAGCTGCATTCTGATAAGTCGAACCAAAAGCGGCCCTTGTCTTTGGCAACAGTTTCCACACAGGAAATCTAAATCTGTGTGCCATACATGAGAGAGAACAGATTGTAACAGGTTTGAGTGTCTGTCAACATCTTAATGGTAAACTCAAATCCTGATATAAAGCAGGACATTAAAGAATAATCAAATGTAACAACTAAAAACCTTGCTATACTTATAATATTATACCTAGACTGAGGGCTTCAGTTATGCAGCTTTACAAATGTTATAAGTGTATGTAATTTAGCACAACCACTATGTTATCCGGTTGGCTGCACTGCATTGTTCCACCCATGAAGGTTGGTTGGAAAGTGATCTGGTGATCTTGATTTTCATTACAGACCCATGATCTATGCCTTGATGTATCTTTAAAGTCATTAACAGTTAAATGAATTTTCAAAAATGAAAATTCTCTCATAATTTTCCCACCCTTTAATCATCCTTCATCTGCAATCCTTCATCATTTCTTTTCTGTGAACAAGATTTAATATACACAACTATTTAATTTTTTTTTTAATATGTTCTCATAATCTTTAATCTAAATCTGAAAATGTACAACCAGCCCCAACCGCCCTAGAATGGCAGTCTTTATTAGACATCAGTCCAAGCAGAACTTTAAGGATTTATTACCCTCAGTTTCAACAATTTAATGCCACAATCAACGAGACAAACACACGCACGGTTTTCAGTTGCATTGCAATTGCACTTATTTCCCACTTGATTGAATCACATTCATAGCAGTATCACTACAGTAAAGGAACACTGTGGTCCTTTAACAAAAATAACAAAGGAATTAAACTTTAAAGTACTAGACATTTACAACAATATGGCAAAATACTAAATAGACCACACACCTATTCAGTAAAAAAAAAATAACAGCATTTATTTACAACATAACAGTAACCTCACAATGATAAGGGACAACTGTAATAAATAAAAAATAAAAAATATAGTGAAAGAACAAAAGGTAGTCCAAAAAAAGAGCTTCCCTTATTTAGCACTTTTTTTCACAGGCGTAAGATCAAAAGAACTTCAAGAGATTTCTATATTTAAAAATTGTAATCAGAACTGCAGAATTTTTAGTATCACTGCCTTTTAAATATAACGTTTATTTATCAACGTTCAGGAGGAACATGGTCATGTAATGCATTCTATTATCACACAGGGGTATGAATATATAGCGATCCCTCACCTCTGTTCCATGATAGCATCCCTGTGCCACCCCATCACCTCATTCTTGGCTGCTACCTATCTCAGTCAAGAAATAAGAGGAGTGCTCTGGGTTCGGGTCAAATTCCGATCTCCGAGACCTTTCCACAGACAGCACGCCAAATATGCATGCTGTCTGAGTATTTGTACAGTTTCATATGTGGTCCATTAGAACATTATAGCACAGGTCAGTATTGGTCCACCAATTTTGTAGTTTTTAGTGCGTTAAAATGTGACTCTCAACATTTGCAAGATATATTGAACACTTGCAAGATATAACTTTAGTATTAAACAGTAGCTACAGTCAGTTATGAAAAATATTCATGTTAATACACTGATATTTCATAAAATGTTCTTGTAAGATTGAATTGACCAAGATTATAATGTCATATCTTATGTCAGTGACAGCAACTATCCCTTGATTTTCTGTTAAAGGCAGAGGTGAGGCAGATAGCATAAACAAGCTTGGTAAAGTTGTGATTGTACACAATGATCGCAACAGGCATTGCTAAAAATATGAATTAAACAAAACAGACCCAGAAAATAAAATGAAAGAATGAAAACAGTTTCACCATGTGTCTTTTTTCCAAATTTAATGTCTGAACACTTAAGTCTTGCACTCTGAAGGTCATTTTTAATAGCTCTGCTCCCAAATCTAACTAACTAGAGAGCATTTAAGGCCTCATAGTTGCACTCCCAATGTGAAGGGTTGGGAGTGCATTGCAAGCATTTTACACTATGACTCAATGTCAAATAATCCATCCAAAACAATAGATACGTCAACATCATGTCAATTTAAAATATAATTCAGTCAATACTGCTAAATATTGATAACAATGATTTAAAAAAATATTATTTACACAACAATTGTCTGCACTATATATTTCGAAGAAACTATTGGAATCAAATCTGAGTTGAGCAATGTTTGTGTGGCATGCAGAAATGCTGTTTCCTGACGGTTAGGATGCTACCTTAGAAGGTAGCGGTCTTTATAGACTTGGGCAGCTCACTAGGTTTTAAAACTGTATTTTCTTAATTTAAAGAGAACAAAAAACATCACAGGAAATAAGTGAGCATGGCCTCTAGCTTCCAAAGTGCATTTAAAATCTGCTCTACATTATAATGCAAGAAAAACAATGTTGAATTAAAGAAATAAATTTTTAAGAACTTTATCCACAGGATACTAAACCATATTGCACGCTACTGTAAGCTCAAACACAGTGTCAGGAAAACAATCAAGAGATAAATGGAACAGTGCACAGATGCACAAACAATCTGGTTATTCCTCAGCATCTTTAGCACTAGAACAGATAGACCTATATGTCGTCATCTACAACCACAGTCATATTAAACAACAGTCATGTAACATTTACTGTTACTGTTGCTGTCTCTGTTTGTGTCTGCCTCAGTTGCACCAATTTCATGAACCTGAACTCATAACTTTATTTTTAAAGCTCTAAAGTAATAGAAAATAAGAAGGGCAAACTGTTTGGTCAGCCAAAGCCCCTTCTCAGACCTTCACAACACATTACTGGTTTGTGGCAGGACACAAAATTGCATTAAAGATACTATTTTGATGACTTTGTAGATCACAAACGCTCTTTTGTCCAAGCTAAAATGTTTTGCTGATACCATGACTACTTACACAGGGAACTTATGACACTTGGCATTAGGTACATGTGCTAAAGTAACTGCTGTCCCTTATTGGCTCAGCAGTTAAGTTGAGTGTGTGTGTGACAACAGCGACAGATATGTGCGCTAACATAACGCCTTGCCATGTTTAATTTGATGCAAATGAAAATGTGGCTGTTAGAGAGTCTCTTTAAAAATGTGCATTCACAAAACTTTATAAAAACAATTTATGTAGTTTGTTCGTAAATTGTGTAATGGATGAAATGGATGGAATAGCTTCAGAAGTGATTTACACACAAAATCATTCAGTCTATGTTTGTAGACATGCTGCATTCTTGTCTTTGAAAGTCATGATGTTTTACGTCATATCTGCCTTTTACAAATGATTTGTTCTATTTCATGAAACGCTACAGAGTTGGTCTAATTTTTTTTGGAAAGCCATATTTTTAGTATTTTGTTATCTAAACAGCAGAGTGTACAGCAGACAGTACACAAGAGTATGGCATTGTTTGCATTTTATCCCAACTAAGGTTCAATAAAAGTACAGTCCATGACTGGATGCTGCTTTCTTGTGCATCACAATCAGTTTATCACTGTTAAAATTCAGTTTGCATTCAACACTCACTTCCACTCATACCTGAGGTTACAGCAACTGAGTACATATCAGACAGTGTTTTCATTGTGGCTGATTTCTGTCCTTTATTTAGTATCAGTTATAGATCAGGTGTTAAACCCTAATAGAGAAATAACAATAATATTAAAACAGTGAACAGCTCAACTTGTCTGTTTCCTAATACAGTACATGTTATTTGCCTAATCTCACAAAGCGTTTTAACAACACATCTGGGACACATTTTACCTCAAAATGAAAAGAAACATAAGAAATTCTATAATTTTTGCAAATTATGTAATTACACATTTTTCTCATTTGCATTAAAAGCCTATTTTAGTACCTTGCATTGTGACATTATTTAACTTTCAGCTCTATTACACACCTCCCTCATATTGTTATTACTGTAATTTGTAAATTTGTAGTGATGTAATTAACTTTAATTATTACAAAATCTAATCATGTCTGGCCAGTCAGATTATAATTACACCATTAAAAATAAAGAAAATACGTATGCACTTAGGTGTCATAAAAATAATGTCACAATGCAAAATATATACATGAATATAATTTTATTGCTTATGTAAAATGTTTTTTGGGGGGTGAAATATGATCTGGACATGATGTTCTGAGACTCACCAAAAAATATGACTTAAGAAACACAGTACCAAACAAGAAAAGAAGAACAACGAACTCTAAACTTATTCACATGCTGAAATGTTAACATGAAAATGCTGTGGGAAATTCACACATTTCTGTGCTTTAAAAAACTATACTGGCTTTTCTTTTATAAAATCTCAGCTAATCTAAAGATCAAGTTTAACGTGGCTGTTGATTCGCACATATGGGATTTTTTACTTTCCCTTGACAATTACATTTCCCACTGTTGGAAGCTCTGTTCCTATGTATCATCTGACATCACAGCCTCTTTATAACGCAATATGAGACATTGTACATACAAAATAAACAGAACAACTAATACTTATTTATATATTTTATATATCAGACAGGGGGAACTGCAGATGAACTAGAAGTTTAGGGAAGTGAGATTTTAACCTGTGCAGCAGCTCTGATGTTAAGTCATTGGGGGAGGTTGGTTATGACTTGGTTCCTCAGGCTCTTTTTAGAGACACATTGGCATCTTGGCATTCCACAGCTGACAGGGCAATCAACATCTGCGCTGCATAGTAGGTCGCCATTATGATGGCTCTGGAATGAGGCACAGGGAAGCAGAACTTGTTGACAGCAATGGTAAGGTCCGACACCATGAAGAGGACAGCGCCGAGACATGCAGAGAGTTTTGTCCATGTCCAGAGATCATTGGCAAGTTGGACGCCAGCGATGGCCCTCCAACCCATGAAGCCAATGAGAGCAATGTATACTGCCACCAGGTAAGTGAAAGGACCGGAGAGATAGGGGTAAAGGAGAGTGTAACTTAGACCTGAGATGACAGCGATGATGAGACCCGCTCTTAAGTTAAGGGGCTTCATCCCAAAGGCTGAAGAGTAGAGAATGTGGGTGATGCCGAACATTAGCAATCCTTATAACAGAAAATACACAATGATCATGAGAATGAGATAAAAAAAACATGCAACTTCAACAACTAACTCTTTTTAGCTATTAATAGCCTCTGTACAGGATATACCAGGAAGCATTTTATGTTTGGTAACAGTAATGTTTGTTTTAGTAGGTCATGGAAAACTTTTAGCTTGAGTAACTGCATGGTGTCACACAGGAGTCTTCTGGCGACCCATCACCAGAATACTGACATTATCATTCAGACTACAACTCCCATCATTCACGTGGGGATAATCAACTCCACCTATAAATAGCTGGACTCTGCTCTGCTTCTTTGCGAAGTCTTGATTTGCATTTGCTATCATTTCTGAGCTTTTATCCCAGTTTGCTACACCGTGTTTGATTTGGATTGTGTATCGTTTCCCGCCTATTTGCTGTCTGCCCTGATTTTGGATTACTCTCTCTCGTGTATGATTGTTTGTCGCCTGTCTCGACCCTTGCCTGTTTTTTTATATCGTTTTTGTCTTGCCTCAATTGCTATTGATTACCTGTTGCCGACTTCTGCCTGTCTGACTACGTTTGTAAATAAATACTGCACATCGATCCCAACGCCTCTGAATCTTCATTACACATGGCTTCCAGTGGGATCTTAAGGCAGAATGACTTGTTTCAACCCTCAACCCAGAGCTGTAAAACCACATTCAGCCTCAACACTGCTTTCTCAGAACAAGTGCTGCTGAATAAGGCGTGATAGCTCAGGGTTGTAACATAAATCTTGTACTAAGTGAGACATAACTGACTTCAGAGTGGTGATTTGCATAAAACCACAGCTAACGTTAAAAAAATTGGCATATGCTAAGTGAATTAGCAATTGAAAGTGCAATAGAATGTAATATTTAGGCATCTTATAAACAGAAACAAGTTGAGTTCTGTTAGTAACAGTTTTTGACCAACATAACTTATAAATCAAGACATTGTATCCTTAATCCTATTCTAATTCAAATATTAATGAATCAACTTACCATGACTAAAGTAGCCTTGCTCCTGCCAGATAAGAAATGTGTCACCCAAAGCTGAAAAAATAAGTCCTGCCAGGATTTTCCTGGCACTGGAGTGGGCATCTAAAAAATGTATGCCATGAGCTAAAAGAAAAACCCAAAGACAAAAGATGGGCAGACATTTGATAAGAGTGCTAAACCAGAAGGGGCTTGAGGTGGGCAGCCACAAAACAAAGTAGACGCAGGTAGCTTTGAAGAATGGCACAAGCTTTGGACCCTCACTTTTAACCTGTAGATGAACAGATGGAAGAAGTATTGGCATTGAACTCATCACCATGCCTATAGATGGAGCAAAAATGAGAGCTTCTGTTATATTTGGACTCAACATGAAATCAAAATCTGCCTTTACTTTTATAATAAGATTGCGAATGCATATTTTTAGTGATTCATTAGTATGTTATAATATAATTAAAAAAGAAACAGTTTCAGCCAACAGTCATGTGTCAAGAGGGGAACCGACCTTTACAACTCACTGCTTAGCTATGGAACACCCACATTTCATGATCCAATACATTTTTTATTTTTAATCATTTGTATGAATATCTAGTAAATACTGTATTATTAGGCTATCAATGTAATTTAAATGCTGTCTTAAATTTTTTAAAGGTGGCAATAACATTTAATAAAATTGTGTTAGTTATAGAAATGTGATTTACGCCTTTCCTCAAAGAGAGGTGTAAGATACCAGGCATAAATACATTAATTACATAATTACATAAAAAAAAAAACTAAAACAAGACAACTAGGTCAATATATTCTGACACATTAAAAACAAGGCATGACAAATTGGGCATCCTGTCTACAGTACAGTTGTACATGTCTTTACTCAAACAGAAGGCGTAATAGATATGATAAAACAGACAGAAAAATCAGGAGATAAAGCCAATAAAATAAGGACATGCAACTAAAGCCTATAAAACATAAATATATCCAGACTGAAGCACATGGCTCTGCGGGCCATAGGGTCAATTGTATCTGATTGTGCAGCTACCCCAATTACAAAACAAGATGACTCCAGAAGTTTGATTTCAAAGATTTGTGAGCTGTAGCTGTCATAAATAAGGCATACATGCATCACAAACAGAAATATTGACAGTGGTCGAGGGGTGCTTGCCTGTGCAGAAGACTTAATGTTAGGTTTATCTGGATAATTGCTAGGGCATTGCTAAGTACTTGCTGAGGTGTTCTGGGTGATTGCTATGTAGTTGCTTAGTGGCCCAAGCAAAAGATGTCTAGTGTATGAAACATCTGATACTTAGGTATTTCTCAGGTCACTCCTTCAATGTACGTCTTTTTTATTTTCTAATATGTGGAAATCAGTGAAAGTGTAATCAGTAGAAGATAAGACTATTTGGGTTTGGTTCAAATCAACCCCTGATATAAGCAGTAATTGTAATGCTTGCCTTTGGTACTTGGTAACTTTGGTACTTCAATATTGGATAATAAACACTGTATATAATATACAGTGTTTAGTATCAGGACACTTAATGATTATAATTCTATTTATATATGAAAAAATGTATGTTCTGTCAAGATTTGAATATTTTTTATCAGTCTATAAGTTGGGCTTGGCTTAGTCTTAAAAGTGAGAAGTGGGAAAAGTCAAGCAAGTGTTAGCAAGTGTAAATGTTGATCAGATTCTGATGTCCCCCCTTAGTCCTAAAACCTATGACTTTTGTACTGCTAAAATGCACTACCCATTGAGCTAGAACACTGTAGTAAGTGTACTTTTAGGAAGTTTAAATATTAGGGTTTAAGTTCTGATCACATCAAACAACCCTGCCATGTTTTAATGGCAATGATGCTTTAGAAAGAAAACGATAGATTCTGCAAAAGTGGTTTTCCATTTTTTTATGACCAGCGTAACCAGCGTTACATCGTGTCAGCACAACGAAAGTCGCTGTTACTGTTATAATGCGTGCGTCTGTATAAAAGAGGAATAAAGGTTTGTCACGAGTGTTTTCATTCTATTACAGCCCTTTGAAAGAGCAAATGAAAGACAGTAAAAATGGGGAAACACTGAGAACTTAACAAAACCCACAATGGTTCATAATAGATCACTGAATGTTTTTAATAAATAAACAGCACAAATCATGATCCTACAGCACATGGTTTTTAGATGTCAAGCTTGAATACGCTGGCCCTGATAACGTGCGGATTGTTATTCCCAGAATAACAGACTCACGGATGCATGGACTAAAACACAGCCTATACAAAACATAGATTTTACTTTGTGAAATTTGTTTCCTTTAATAGAAACAGGGTAAACAATTACATACTCACCCACGTATACACTTTCATCTACATAAACAATTAGCTGTTATAGTATAAGCACGCAATATATAACCATGTAATAAAAATAATCAGTTAATTAACTTATGAATATGTAAATGTAAATTTAGCTTTATATATATATATATATATATATATATATATATATATAAAGCTCGACTGCATTTATATGGATGTTCTGATGAAAACCTTTAATAAATAGAAAGCAGACTCACCACTGTGACAGGCGAGACCATCTTTGTCTAACGATCGTTTCTGGCTTTGCTTTGCCAGTGAAGCGATGAAGGGATAAATCTTCGTTAGACGAAATCAGAAATCAGCTGTAATGTGGGTGGAGAATTGTGACGTCTTGCAATCTTTATCCAATCACAATTCGGGAAACTGATTACATTACGGCGAGCCTCAGCAAATGTGGAGGTGCGGGAAGGATTTACCTGCAAGATTTACATGTAACACATTTATTAGCGTCTGCGAATTTCTGAATGACTCATTTCTTTTATTCAATGAATCTTTCATTATCGACAGACGACCAAACTGTGTATTGTCACCTTGTGGCAGATTTTAAACAAATTGCGATACAGCTTAATAAATTCTAACTTTAAAATGTACCAACTCAGAAGTTAGCATTCACTTTAAAAATGTCACTAGAATGTTACCTTGTGTGTAAAGTGTATATTGTTGTCAATAATGTATATGTTGTCGATATTTAAAATGAAAAAGGTATTACATCACCTTAATTAATGTGTGTATTTGGCTCGTATATACTTTATGTTAAGTGACCATCATTTATCAATATGATAGAAACGATAAAAAAAACCAATAGGGTCTGGCTGCAGACCTGCACCTCCACTGTCAGACCTGCACTCTCAGACCTGCACTCTCAGTCACCCAAACTTCCTCTGCAGGTGACGTCACTTG
>JAZGTJ010016077.1:0-12935 GCA_036877575.1 Botia almorhae | reverse complement strand
ATGTGCAATCAATGAAGATTGGCCACCAGGCTGGTCAAATTTAGCCATGAAACCTCCAACACTAAATTGGCCAGTGTTTCAATTTCATTGTCCAACCCCTGTACAGTACTGCATTAACTCAATGCTTTTTACTTTATACAAACTATGTACATATAAATATATATGTTTTTAATAGGGACATTAGTTTTAGTGGGGGCATTTGTGGCCTACAGGTTAGTGGGTCGGTAATCAGAGCTTGTAATCAAAAGGTTGCTGGTTTGATTCCAGCGCTGATGGGTAGCAACTGAAGTGCCCCTGAGCAAGGCACCCAACCCCGATTGCTGTCTGTTTGTTCGTTCGCACCCCACCAGTGATGGGTTAAATGCAAAGGTTACGTTTTGGGTATGAGTTCCCATATCTGACAAAATGTCACTTTCACTTTAACCTTTCATTTTAAACCTTTTTAAAAACAAATGTATCCATGTTATTTATAATATTAATAAATATGTGAACATTGTATACAGTGGTGTAGTTTTTCATCCACTAGGACAGGTTAAAAAGTCTATACTTCTTATCAAGAAGTTCTTTCTCTTCTCAAACACAAATGTAAACCACTGGAGAACACAATAAATTCACTCATCCAGTTCTGCGAATGTAGAGCTTTTATTTGATCTTTTCCATTAAAAAGGCACTGGGAAATTTTAATGTGCCTTCAGATTTTGTGTTGTGGTACCAATGAGCTGCAGACATGTTGTCTCAAAAGAATATTTTTCTGCATCAAAGAAGAAAAGACGTGTTCAGAAAATGCTCAAGTATTTAGTGTGTATTAATATTACCAACAAATGCTTCAAACTTGTAGAGCATATACAGTACATAATTAAAGAAATGTGTTCTTTTACACTAGTGAATGCTGCCTATCAACATTTGTCATTGGACGCTGTAAATTCAAGTCCCTATAGAGCAGGGGTCACCAACCTTTTTGAAACTGAGAGCTACTTCATGGGTACAGAGTCATACGAAGGGCTACCAGTTTGGTACACTCTTCTGAAATAACAAATTTGCTCAGTTTGCCTTTATTTATACATTATTAATAATGACTAATGATACTCATCTATGTGAAGACACTGATCACGTTGACGATTTCTTACAATAATTATCAACAATGACAACAAGGTGGGAAACAGATATCGATATTCAGCACTTTATTTCTATTAATCTCAGCCCGTAGTGCACTTCTCAGTGGGTGGTTAGCATGGTAGCTTTTGTGACACGTAGTGAAGTGTCTCTCCACATTGTGCCGCTTTGCCGTCGTCACAGTCGCCCCGCAAATTAGACACACGCAGGTTTCTTTCACAGTCTTGAAGAACTCCTCCTCCCATTCGTTGTGATCGAAGTGATAAGTTCTCTTTTTTCTGCCATTTTTTTGGGGTAAGAGTTCACCTAAACTTATCTAAACTCCATGTATAATAAACATATTTTTAAGTTATTGTCATTTTTAAATCTATATAAATGCAAGTGTGATTAAAAAAGAATAGCAACAGAATAGAATAAAAAAAATTTAATTCATTAAAGCTCACTAGTGAGTTGTGCTATTTTTAGAACAGGCCTGCGGGCGACTCATGTGGTCCTTGGGGGCGACCTGGTGCCCGCGGGCACTGTGTTGGTGACCCCTGCTATAGAGGTTAAGTTGTTTAGTGAACACTAAGGGTTTCCATTCAGAGCTTGGATTAGATTTGCACTAGATATATTTGCAATATAAAATAGCACGTTTTAAAACAAATGGTTCCAAACAACCTCTAGTCAAAGCTTAGCTCACGTCACTGTTCTTGAATGTGTGCGTGTGTGCGTTCATTTTTCACCAGTGATGGTTTAAATGCAGGTCACTTTCAGGTATGGGTTACCATATCTGTCAAATATATAACTTTCAACTTAAAATACTGTCGATGCCAATGCTAATTAGCGTGTTTTTCTCGCTGCAAATTACAGCCGCTACGGCGCTCAGAACTTGCTGATTGTTACCGCAAACAATCGCGGAACATCAATAACATACATATATCAGAAACCTGCACATATACATATACTTACATCAAGGCATTAAACACATAATACAGAGCATAAAAAGCGTGCAGAGATAAGCATTCACCAAACTGTCTACCTATATGCAACACAGTAAATCAGTCCATGTGCAACAACTTTGGTTCCTAGGACAGGCTATCGTACAATCTGACTGACCATGCAGCACTGATAAACGTCGCCTTAAGGAAGAACTATTGAGGCGCTGGCAGTCATATGTTTCATTAAAGAATGTCGTTCCCTCAACAAACCAAGGCTTTGGCATATTTTTGACATTTTAACATTTTAACATTTATTTTTTGACAACAAACTCGTGGCTCAACATACTATGACGTTCCCACAAATTAATATATCGTGGCCACGACAAAATAAGTGAACCGAGAATGTCCCTTCCCGGGCACCGTACATATGTCCTGTGCTCAGAGAATGTATTATTATTCTTATACAAACTGTTTTTCTTACCGTAATAGGTGAGTACCATTTACGAGGACCTGGTGGTTTCTGCATGCCATTATTTAAGATCCGAGGAGGAACCTCAAACTCCTGTTCAGGCATCTTTACTCTTGCATTCTTTGCCTTTTCCAGTTTAGCACCTTCCTCAGTCGAACCTTTCTCACCCCAGCGAACCTAAAGTGAGGATTGAAAACCATAAACATTTAATACAGTTTGGCTTAACTAGTATAACAAAAATAGTAAAAATGTTTTCTGAATCATGTTCTATATTTCTATTTTTCCTATTTCAAATGATATTATTAGTAAAAAAAAGTATTTAAAAAATTATATGAATTTCAGAGTGGCATCCCCCTTATGGACAGTATATGATTGGTGACATAGAGCAGTTTACAGCAGCTTCAATACGTTTAATTCATCTTTCATTGTTTGTTAACACAACAAAAATACTTTTTCTCTTTAAGTATTAAATAAAAAAAAGATTTTCACCCTTGGACCTCACTTTAGATTTGCTTTATTATTACAAAAAACTGCAGATACTACAGAATATGTAAGCATATTATTCCCCAATAAAGATATTTGTCAATCGTTATTTTCAGAGACAATTTAAAGGCTAACTTGGTCGTTGAAGCAAAATGTTCCACAGACTGGAGGATTCCAAAGAACTGAAGAGCTGTATAATGCATGATTGGTTGTTTTCCATGACTTTAAAGTTCTGTCCTGCTGTGATTGTAAACTCTGTATTTTACCATATTTCATCTGTATTTTAGATGATTTAATCTAGTTTAGCTTTAGATTACCCATCCTGGCCAAGGTAAAAAAATGAAATGCAATGTCAGAAAGGTATATAAAGTCACCTGTGTCCAAACAATTAATTGAAAATATGAAACTTTCTCTAAAGAAGGCTTTGGGCTTTCTTTTAAACCTTTTTAGATAAAGTAGTTAATAGGCTACAAAGAAAATATAAGAGTGCTATGGATAAGTTCTATGTGCTTTGTCTTTAATATTAAGTGCAACTTGATATATGATGTGTATATGAGTGAAAAAACAAACTATTTAAGTATGATGCTGTTAACAAGTTGCATTATTTAGTCAAGCAGGGTTCCTCATCCCATCCGAGAATGCATTTGAAACACATTTTTCCCTTCCGTAGATCTTGTTTATTTTAGTGTCCTTTCAAATCACTTTCATCACATTATTGCCATCAATTATGAAATGTGTTTCTGTGGTGTCTTGTCTGGTGAACAACAGCAGTTTGATTCCAAGTAGCAACTGTCAAATGGACATTTTGTGACATAATCTGTTGCATTTATGACACTTAACCCCAGTTTCCTCTAGGGACAATGTCCCTTCCTCTTTCTAAATGAAAAGTATCTGTTAAGTCACTCAGCATAAGCTAATATTGTAACTGATGTTCTTCCTCTAGGGAGTAATAAAACTGTTGCTTACCTCCATTCTTTTAATACCCCCAGCTCCTCTTCCACCATAGTAGGAAGCGTCAACTGTAGGCCACTTTTTCTTTTGCGCTCCATCCTCTTCATCATCCTTATAAAGTAAACATGTAAGACAACTAAAGTGTGACTGAAATATAGAACTAGGAGGTGGTAATCCAAATACAGGTTGTAAGGAGCAATAGATACAACAAGCCATATATTCCTAAATAGTTACAATTGCAAATCAAATTGGATTAAACTCAATAGAAAAGATGCTTCCTATATCTTTTGTTGTTCACATAAAAGGGTGTGCATTCAGCATGTACAGTAATTATAAACTGTACAGATGCTAGTCAAATTAGGTGTATGCTATTGGCAGGAAGTGCGACAAACCAGCTAACAATTTAAGGTTGTAAGTATGTTTACAAAACAATTTAATTAAGTATTAAAAATGTTATTTTGAGTATGTTTTAGGAACATGCAACATGTCTTGTTTTTAGATGCTGCATTAACGTTATTGCTTTGTTATGAAAACGTCATTCAAACAATTTTAATTTTAAATATTTAATTTAAAATAAATATTTAAATATTTAAATTTTTAATTCTGTACATGTTTGCCAGTTATGAGGTTTCCCGGTTATCAGTTGTTTGCTGCCTGCCTTTGATTTGAATTACATTACCACTGTTTATTGTATTGTTGTCAAAAATATCGATATTTCGATAAATATCGATAGTGAAATATATGAAACGGTACCAATACTCATTCCCATTAGTCTCGATACACTCATAGCAGTCTAGCTGTGTTGCTTTTACTCTCTCCCTTCTCTCCAACAGCGAGTTGATCGCAGTGCCTGTCTCGTCTCATTTGCTCCGGTTAAATAGAGTTAGTGAGTAAGATGGCGAGTGCGGCGCGCGACCGGCTTTGGTTAAAAAAAACACAGCAGAAGTGCTGTCTGGAACTATTTTGGATTTGAGGCAAATGAACACGGAAAGGCAAAAGACACAAGCAAGCCAATATACAAGCGTTGTTACAAAGCAGTGCTAACAAAAGGTGCTAACACCACTAATTTAGCAAAGCACCTGAAAGACAGACACCCGCACCTATATAAAGAACTTCGAGAGGTTGGTAATTGCTCTCATTTTACCATTACTGAAATATTAACCAAGATGGTCCAGTACTGTTGCTGATACGAGTGTCCTCATGTCGTTCCAGTGCGGTTCGTTTTCGCATGCCATGCGAAATTTTACTAGCGCTCTGTTTATCTGCGTTGATCAATGAATATATGTAAATCTAAAATTAAAATCTGCTCATCATATAAATGTTAATGTATTAACCAACATTAATGAACAATGAGCAATACATTTGTTACAATGTTTATTAAACTTTGATAACATAAGGTAATAAAAATACTATGGTATATGCTAGCTCTTGTTCAAATTAAAAATATTAACACGTTTTAACAAGTTTTTTCTCATTGTTAATTCATGTGATAATGTTAACAAATATCTATTATCATAAACTTAAGCACTTTATTGGTAGAGCCTTTAAAACAAGTGCAATACCTCAAGATGTTTTTGTTCATGTAAAATGTCTAGCCTTGTGATATATTTCTTTAAATTAAAGAAAAAAATTTACACCCTTAATGTTGTGGCAGTTTTTTCCCAGTGGTATCGAAAATAGTATAGAATATCGATATTTTATTCAAGGTATCGTATCGAAGTTAGAAATTCTAGTATCGTGACAACACTAGTTGATTGTTTGCTGCCTGTTTTGACCTGGGATTGTGTTATCGCCTCTGATTGTTTGCTGCCTGCCCTGAACCTTGCCTGTTTAACGATAACTCTTGTATAACCTCTTTTGTACCTGTTTGCTCTTACCTCTGTAAGAATAGTAGTGCCTGTCGACCACTCTATTAAATATGTGCTGCAAATGGATCCTAACCAGTCTGACTCTTTATTACATAGGGTCTACTAACAAAACCAATTAATAACCACTGATATAGACATATAGACTATTGTGAAGAATTTTTTGCGTTTGGCTCCAAGAACAAAATTTGTAAAGGTCTTGTTCAAACGGCACAACATTTCCCTAAATGAGGTGTGACTTTGTAGAAAATTTAAAAGGATAAGGAAGCTGGTTTGGCTGTTGCTACCGGAATGGTGAGCCCATTAAAACTCATTTAGTCATCAATCTCATTTTCCCAGTTTATTCTCTCAAAAAGCAGGAGTAGACATTTTCCATGGCAACATGGAAATTGGTGCTGGTAATTGGTGGTTTCTCATAAACCATAAGCAAATAGAATCAATCAGTATATACACAACATATTAGCACAAATCATACGTGAAGTCCAAATTAACTTCAACAAATCCAAAAGATCAAAGAAACTAAATACACTTCAATATAAACACATGAATCAAAGGAACTTACATTGTCAACAATTCCACACAGGCCATGCCTGAGTAGAGAGACAGCTTCTCACACACAAAGACTGAGACAAAGGCTTAATTAGTAAGAAACCACAGGTGCTCTTATCAGGACTCAGTAAACCAATCAGAGCACAGCAGAATTTTCTGCAACTTATTTAAAACATGATTTTTTTCATGTATTGGCTCTCAGTAAGGCAAGAGATATACTTACACCATCCCTTTCGCTTCCTTATCCAATAGAAGTAGTACAAAATGGCTCTCCCAGGTTATATTTTTGGGATTTGAGGAAATTTTGCCCTCTCTAATCAATCCTCTTTATGGAATGCATATCTCTCGTGATATTTTATTAAGTGTCCATATTAAATCATAACGGTTAACAGCTGTTCCCTCCCTTTATATTTCAGTGTGACCACCCCTTCAATTCCTCATATTTTTAACTCATGATAGTTTAATGACTATGAGTGAATGTTCAACTGCTAAAATCTTGAAATTTCTCCTATTCAGAGGCATTCCACATATGCCATTCCTGAGGTCTTAAAGAAATGAGGTCACAAATAACAGACTTCTTAAAATGTACCATCATATTACAGGTCTGCAATGAGGCCAGACTGAACTAATCCAATTTAGCTCAGCCAAGCCAGAGCTGTTAAACAACAGGCTGACATAGCCTAGATCTGGACAGTTTTATGGAGTGCAATGTCTCACCCAAGCTTCTGGAACATTATGACTTTCTGTTGAGTTTTAAGTCAACATGAAACCAAAATTGAGCCTGTTTATGTGTAATACATGTTTTTGGTCTTCTTGTGAATGATTCTAAATTCTAATTGCCTACAAGGCCCTGTATGGTTTGGCTCCTCAGTACCTCAGCAAGCTCCTGTCTCATTACAGTCTTTCACATTCACTGTGATCTCAAAATTCCGGCCAGCTGATAATACCCAGAATATCAAATACAACCGCAGGTGGTAGGTCCTTTTTCGTACTTAGCACCCAGACTCTGGAACAGTCTTCTCAGTGTTGTCCGGGAGGCAGATACACTCTGTCAGTTTACATCTAGATTAAAGGCCCATCTCTTTAATCTATTATACACATAGTCCTACGGTTTCATGATTCAGATTCCATAAGGGTATTAGGCTGTATTAATTAGGTAAACCAGAACCAGGGATACTTCCCATAAGAACAGATGTACTGGCTGTCTGTCTTTCAGGTGGGGAGACAGACTCCTGAGACAGGCTGACCCAGCTCCAGATTGATTTGGATCACCCTGTCCTGGATCACCCAAAAGCAATTGAAATGTGATGGACTTCTTTATTAATCTTCCAATTATCTATTTACCTACCCCCAGCTCAGTTAGACACAACAGGTTTTATTCCCTGCCTAGTCACAGCAGTGTGATGTTATAGCTGCAATTAGTAACACTATGCCTCTGTCCCCATCTCTATAACATTCTTAGGTGCCTGAAATTTGTCACAAAATCAGACCCATTTTAAACCAATATACAATTATAAGTAATTACTATAAGGTCTACATTTTAAACCAAAAAAGTTATGGACTTTAATGTGCAAGAGGAAAACTGGCCCTACCAGTTTAGCTTGGTTTCTCTCGAGGTTTTTTCCCCTATATCTATATCTATACATTATTGGAATTTTTATATATATTTTTATATGTCATACATATTTTATAATTTTCCTGGTTTCTGTGTGTTTGGATATGGATAAATAGAACTATTACAGAGGAGACTCCCGTTCCACCTCCTCCATGCCACCAGAGGAAACCGTCACCTGAATTCCAGACTACATTTCCCACAAATCCCATACCTGGGACTGATTATCTTCCATTCGCCACCTGATCCTCATCAACCGCTCTATTTAAACCCACTGTTCACTTCACTCATTGTGAAGTTTTGTTTTGCCCCAGCGACATTACTAAGCATTTTTCTATTGTGTTGGATTACTCTGTGTTTGACCCTGCTTTGTTCCCATTGCCTTAATTGTTTGCCGCCTGCCTTGATTACCGATTGGATTACGATTCTAATTGTTTGCTGCCTTCCCTGATTTTCTCTGTCTCATCTTTATTGATTTGTTTACTGTTTTTGACCATTGCCTGTACGACTTTGATTATTAAAAGCTGCACATGGATCCGCACGCCCAGCCTCTTCGTTACAGAAGACTTCGCTAACAAGCGATCCAGCAGCCATTCAGCAGTTGTCAACCAAACTGTCCGCTCAAGCTGCACAACTTACCGTGTGCATCAACATCAACTCACCCATTTGATAACTCTGACGGAGAAACTAGTGAAAACCCTACAAGAAATTAATTTAGCTCCTTCGATTTCAACGGCGGCTTCCCCTCAGTCAACCAACCAAAGGCT
Source organism: Botia almorhae (assembly GCA_036877575.1). NCBI lineage: Eukaryota > Metazoa > Chordata > Actinopteri > Cypriniformes > Botiidae > Botia > Botia almorhae. The sequence continues at coordinate 4,206 of JAZGTJ010016077.1, read as the reverse complement.
TCCTGTAGTTCCGTCCTCCGTGAATCCCCAACTCGCTTTCCCTGAAAAGTATGATGGTAATCCCTATAAATGTAGGGGTTTCCTGTAACTAGGGTTGCACGGTTTACCAGTACTACGGTAGTATCACGATACTAAGGGTCCAAAATACTAGCTGTGCCACGGTATAATCGTCATTGTGGTTCTACCGTAAGTAATGTCGTATGTGGCCTGTGGTGCAGTTGCTAAAATGTTCGAACACTTGTGCCTGCAAATAAATAATATAGCGTCTTTTTTTGTTCTATCGTCTTTCTGCGTGCTGTGGCGAGCGTCCCCGATTGATCAGCGTCGCCCTGGCAACCAACGCAAGGCATCACGGGCTGATCGGTCACGGCTGCTTCTCATCAGCACGGGCGGATAAAAACCGCTACGTCTCAGGCAGCGGGCTAATGCTGATCTCTCTTTTCCTTTTTAGAAAGCAGCGAGTGACCGAAAGCCGAGTTGAGCATGAACGGAGTCCCACAAGCCACGACAGCCACACCCGCTCTGCACATCGTCTCTCACTTACCTTTTCATTGTAATAAATCCACCCTCTGGGGGTTTTTCACTAGCCTGCCTTGTTGCGTGATTCTTCACCCGTGACAGTGCCCTTGAAGTGCTCAAAATACTGTGCAGAAATCGCGCCATATATGGTATTGTGCATTTTCTGATGCTTCAGTTCAAACACGCATCTTATTCAGTTAGTTGTTAATTTGCAATTGTCTGTTCCTGTGAATACAATGAATTTACATACAACGGTTGACCGCGACAGTCTCTTAACAAAAGTGCAACTCACGTAGCGAAATATGGAATTACTTTGGATTTTTACCTGATGAGAGTGGAAAACCTATTGATGACGGAAAACCAATCTGCCGTGAATGCCAACAGATTCTGAGGACAATTTGGTCTGTTTTCATTTATATCTTTGTATTTCTGAAAATTGCTTCATTTCTTCATTTAGATTTGAATTAAGAATTAATACAATATCGTATGGTATCGCGATACTACTTGGTATCGTGATACTTCAGCTGGTATAGTATCGTAACGTGTTTATGGTATCGTGACAACCCTACCTGTTACAATGCTCGCTATTCATTAACCAGCAGCTGGCTATATATCCAACAGAGAGCCGTCGTATTTCCTTTGTCTGTTCACTACTTACAGGAAGGGGCTTTAGACTGGGCATCGACAGTCTGGCAAGTGGATGAGTCTATTTTCCCTACATTCTACGTATTTTTCCGTCAATTCCGGGAGGTATTCGAACACCTGTCTGTCAATTCCTCTCTGGCAGTGGAGGCGCTAGACGGTCGTCCATTGGTTGTGGGAAGAGTGGAGTACCAGACTAAGAAATTACACCTCCATATACGCGCTCTTCACTCTGAGTCTATTCAACTCTTCATTTCCTTGCCATACTATAGTTCTGTGTATGCCCTGGTTGCATAATCATGACCCCGTTATCTCCTGGACTGAGGGCCAAAATATTTGTTGGGGGGCTAACTGCCATGAGAAATGTTTGACTCTAGTCAAGCCCTTTGGATTAGCCAATAGCCCATCAATTTTCCAATCGTTTATGAACGCCATTTTTTACGACATGCTAGAGAGATGAGTAATCATATACATAGTGGTGGCTGAATGGCCACAACCAAAGACAGTTAAAAAACTTCAACATTTTCTAGGTTTTGCAAATTTTTATAGTTGATTTATTAGGAATTTCAGTTCTGTCGCAGAAACAAACGAACCACGAGCAAACTGTTGTGGAACCCCGAAGCCACCAGGGCATTCGTTGAACTGTTTTACCTCCGCTCCTATACTCCAACACATAGACCCGAACAACCATTTATAGTTGAGGTGGATGCCTCCGATATGGGGGTCGGGGCCGTTCTATCCCAATGTCATTGTTCCCCACCCAAGATGTTTCCATGCGCCTTTTTTTCTCGTAAGCTCTCACTGGCACAACGCAATTACGATGTGGGCAATAGAGAATTGCTGGCCATAAAGTTAGCCTTGGAAGAGTGGCATCATTAGTTAGAGGGGGCAACACATCCCTTTGTCATTATCACTGACCACAAGAATCTGGAATACCTTTGAACTGCCAAACGCCTCAACTCTAGACAAGCCAGATGGTCATTGTTCTTCACACGTTTTAATTTTACCATAACTTATCGTCCAGGTACCAAGAACATGAAAGAGAACATTATGAGAACATTATCACTGTGATAATGTTCCCCTGAGAACATTATCACTGAGACTCTTTTAGTCGCTCCGGTACAGTGGGACCTCCATACAGAGATCCAAAACGCTAACTGCCAAAACCCCCAGCCCACAGAATGTCCTGAGAATTTCACCTTTGTGAGCCCTTCAGAGAATGCCTACTCACACAGGTTCATGAACTTTCCAGCTCCGGTCACCCAGATATTAATGTGACAGTATGCCTGCTCAAGAACTGTTACTGGTGGCCTACCATCACTACAGATACCATTAACCTTATCAAGAACTGCTCAACTTGTCAAACCACCAAACATTCCAAACAACAACCCGCTAGACTGCTCCAATCACTACCCACACCGCAACGTCCCTGGTCACATACAGCCATAGACTTTATTACTGATCTCCCGAACTCTCTAGACAAAACCACTGTCCTCAGCATCATTGATAGATTTTCCATACTCTGTAAATTTGTGTTTATATTTTACGTTTTTTTTACTTCTCGAGTGTGGTCCTCATTTTTTAAACATCTCGGGGTGAACATAAGCCTCACTTCGGGTTATAACCCACAGTCTAATGGACAAACGGAGCGTCTCAACAAGAACAACGCGTGAGGACGCGACTAAGTGACTCACCTGTGTGACATCTTGCACATTAAAACCACTGTTTTTGAGCCAGACCAGGCCTATTTACTGCAGTTGAGATCTCAAAATCACCCTTTACATTAGTGCAGGCAAGTTATTTGTTTAGTCTTCTGAGGTGAATAAATTCTAAAATCTCAGTGAATTTATTATTTTTTTATGATCAAAACCACAGTTTTGAATATGTTATATGGTCTTCAAATATGAGTGATTTTGGTAAAAACTTGTTTAGATTTGTGTTCTGTGTGAAAAAAGTATGCCATTTGTAATAAAAAATTCATTAAATAGTTCATTTGCATTTAATGTTAATGGTTCAAAGAATGTCATTTTCACCTCACCAAATCTGGCCCTCTTTGCAAAAGGTTTGGACACCCCTGGCATAAAGCATTAAGGAGCATAAAGTCCAAATAAATCCTGTGGATTTGATACAAATGAGTAATAGCAGTAAAAAAAAACATTTGGTGCAAGAGACACTATGTCCATTTAACATGGTTTTAAAACTTATACTATCATAATACTCAGACTCAATACTCAGTACTTCATAGTACTTTATTGTCCTGCAATAATCTTACTAAATTTAATTAGTCATTATTTATTTGTATAATAATTAAATGTGTTAAATTTCGGTTTGTATAATACAGTATAGCTCTATAATTATTAGGGGCCAAGCCAAGAAGGGCGTGTAGCCTTCACTGGAATTGCTACTATTCTTTTTCTTCATCTTCCCTCATGGGAGTCAATGGGAGCCTGGCTGCCTATCAAGCACCATATAAATTTTAAAATCTTGCTTATTACTTACAAGGCCCTGAATGGTTTAGCTCCTCAATACTTAAGCGAGCTCCTCTCCTATTATAGTCCTTCACGTTCACTGCGATCTGAAGGTTCTGGCCAACTGTTAGTACCCAGAATTTCAAAAACAAGTGCTGGTGGTAGATCCTTTGGCACCCAAACTTTGGAATAGTCTTCCCAGTGTTGTCAGTGAGGCAGATACACTCTGTCTTTTTAAATCTACACTAAAGACCCACCTCTTTAATCTTGCCTACACGTAGTCATATGGATTTATTACTCAAATCCCTAAAGGATTATTAGGCTGCATTAATTAGGTAAACCGGAACGGGGAACATTCCCACAAGAACAGATGTACTGGCTCCACACTAAATCTGTCTGTCTTTTTAATTCCCCAAGGTCCTGTAGTCAGCTGGATCCAAACTCTGAGACCAGATGGTGGATGAAATGACCCTAAGACAGATCATCAGGATTTGATAGACTTCTTTAGTAATCCTACCGTTACATACATGATAACTTTTAGCTTTATTTTGTTCCCTGCTTAGGCACAGCAGTGTGA